>JAOQMQ010000003.1:6791814-6805671 GCA_027563845.1 Erythroxylum subrotundum
TTTCACTTCTTTTCCTTTCCTTTCATTTCCTCATTTAAATTTACTCTCGTTTCCTTTACATCTTAGATTGCCATACATGGTGTCAGTGTTCGATTACTCTGTAGAGGTGGAGATAGAGAATGGAGTAACTGAGATAAAGGTACATTTGGCTAAAGTTGAGAAAATTATAGGATTTGCCATCTTGGGTTGGAAAGTAACAATCATGAATCAGGTCAACCTATGCAATTGGGTTGCTCATGTAAGGGTGATTTGGCTACTGCTCATAAACAGTGTGCAGAGACTTGGTTCAAGATTAGAGGTAACAAGTAAGTAGACAAAGCTTCACTGTTCTACCTTTGATGCCTCTCATTTTCAATAGTAGCATTAAGAATTTAATTGTTTTTAACTTCTCTTTGCTATCGCAAATAGAGAATTCCCAAGTGGTTGTTTATGGCCTTCATATGTTTGTGGATGCATTTTGACCATTTATGGTGAGAATAGCCATTTTCACACGAACTTGTCATTATGTAAATATACAAAGTGACAGTAGAAGCATTCATTAACTTAAAGAGTTACCAAAAGTTTATTAAGTTAGTTTGTGAAGGGAAAAGCATGATTGGAAGAATATGAATTGTAATGAGAAAAGGGAAAGTGGAGAATTTGATTGAGTCTTCTATTATACAAGTTCATGTAAAAGGTAAAGAGGCACGTTGCATTAAGGCACACTAGTTTTGGTGATGTGTCCAGGAATCTCAAAATCTCTTCTTTGTGGTTCTTTTTCTTTTAGTGGAAAGGGAGATTTGACACTTAGTTGGTGTATGTTACTTTAGCCTCTACTTAGTGTAGATACCTTGCTTCTTTTTCATGTGCCAATGAGCCTAAGCTCAAATATGCATTTCCCTAACACCAAGTGACTTTCTAATTGGGAAAAAGAGAGAGGAAAAAAAAGCCAAAACTTTATCCTTTATATGGTAAAATTTGAGAATAATTTGATAGGTAGGTAAAATGAATAAAGTTTGCTACTTGCTTTTGAATGTACACAATTTGGATGCTATGTTATTGTCTTGTCAGTGACAAATTCATATATAAGATTAGTGTGCCTCAGATCATGTTTCGATATTCTACCATACACTATGACATCTCACTTCTTTGGATTTGTACAGTAAGATAACATCACAATTAAGTAGGATTTGAATACTGATCTAGTTGAGAAACTCCTTTTCACATTTGGAAATGAATTAATTATATAGACTATACCAATGAGGAAGTATAGAACTCCCTTTCGATATTTCCTAGAAACTTATGGACTTACGATTATCATGTTCATTCTGAAGCCATGCTTAACATGTAAAACCATCAAATTATTTGGTTTTTGATGTCATCTTACCATGTTTATAGACTTATATTGCTTCTTTAACTGTTATTTTATCTTATCATCTTCGTCTCTTTCAGTTTATTAGTGTTTTTTTGTTAATTTGGTTTGCTTAATTGTCTACCAGGATTTGTGAGATTTGTTAGTCTACTGCTCGCAATATTGTCGGGCCAAATGAGGATGAATCAATAGAGGGATCAAATGAGACAAGTAACACCGCAACTACGCAGACGATCTCGACATCAGTCCCCCATTCAGAAGCATAAAGCTTCTGACATGGCTACCTGTTCCTAAATTTCTTGCTAGCTTACATGGTTTTTGCATTTGTTGTATCATGGCTTTTTCAATTTAATGTGCCTTCCTAAACTACTATAAATGATGCCTTAAGAGAACTACTTGACGGAAGAAAATGGAGTTATGAAATGATTATAGGTAAGTGTTTTTCTTCAAGAACTGGCTATGTTAAAAGAGTTTGAGAAGAATTTAAGTTATGGTACTTGAAGAAGGTAGAGTGCAGAACCTTGGAAGGGATCCGGTAGGTAGTCTACAGAGTGACTAACAATCTATATATATGCTTGTTCCAGAAAATCAATTTGTAGGTACTTGAATATTGGATTCACCTGTTTCATATGTTGTGCATAACTGATCATACAAGATGGTGTTGATCTACATATTGTTTTCCTTATACCTGGTGTTACTGAGATTGAATTTCCATAAGAAGTGACAAAAACCTATAACGAGTTAGCTTATTTGTTGCTATGATCACTCTTTGAGTTTCCAGTTGACAGTTAGCTTATTTGTTGCTATGATCACTCTTTGAGTTTCCAGTTGACCATGGTTCTAGATTACGGTCAAACATAATTGCATTTACGGTAACCCGCAGTCAGTAATTTAAAACCTTGGTAATATCCAACAACTAGTCAGACCAAAAGATCAAGATTATGCAAGGTCATGAATGGTTAAACAAAACCACTGTCAAAGAATTATGTAAGGCCGAAAGGTACAAGAGAGAAGAAAAAATGTTTACATACATGAGCCTAGACAAAGTTTGTGATATATAAAGAAAGTTATACACCTTCAATGCCATCATGGAGTGCTTTCTGTGCGTCATACTTCATTCCAAGACTAAGAAGAAAAGTTGTTTGAAGATACGAAGCAATATATCACTCAGGAAACACCACCTGGGCTTACTTAGCTAAGAGCTTCTTGTGCCATGTCATTCATTAAGTAAGATATGCACCACCTAGCATACACAGGTGGTGACACCATTGTCCTACCATCAATGAACTACAAATGACATAACCAAAAACCTTAGCTCCTCTCACAAACAAAAAGGATCTTCTATTCATATACACTATTTTATGTGAAGTTTTGATGTTTACTAATCAATTTGAGACAATTATTTGACACCCCATTCACTTAAAGTCAAAAGTAGACACCATGCTTGGTTGTTTGTAACTAAATTGACTAATCACACATGGCTAAAACCAAATTGCAAGTTGAAAGTTGAGAACATAAAAGGTTTACTTGTGTGTAGTAATCAATTGCAGTTGCAAAATCTTTAGCTCGAAAAGCAACATCCCCATGCTTCTTAGAATTCAACGTCTCCTACATTTGGCTAGTCCACATTTAGAATGAGAGCTGTTTCATGAAGAAGGAAGATGGAGCAGCCAATAAGGGTTAAGCAAACATTCCAAAGATGATGCAACAATAAAGATCAAAAGGAAGCAAATGAGATGCCTTAGCTCATGGTCGAGAACTAATAAAAGAAATTGCGGCAAAAATAAACATCCCATGGATCATTGTCTATCTTCCATTTTATTCACTTCACTTGTTCTTAATACTATTCTGGAATAGAAACCAGCCTACTCAACAATGTTTTAATTACTATTTCATTTAGAGTCATAAATTACTAGTCTTACCTCATTGGCAATCCCCTCATCGTCCTTATATCCAATCTTCTTGAGGATTTCATGTATAGCAGTGAGATCCATCATAAAGCATGCATGACCTAAAGGCATCAGTGAAAAAGGTTGAGTTGACACTAAACTTTCATTTTGAATGCCCAGCAAAACATGTGCTGGAACCTGTTAAATGAGAAGTAAAAATTAGCCCCACTAAATATAAAAGTCATCTAGACTTTCAAGGTTGTTGTTTGACACGACCAGTTATAAGAATAATTAGTCACAAAATCAAACTTGTACAGAGAACTTAACTAGAAGGTTCATCTGAATCAAACACTAAACTTACCTCTGTTTCTTTCTAGAGAGACATAGGTGCAATGATAAGGGACTTTTCATTTGGTCTCTCACAAGCTTCATACTGCAAACATCTTAAAGCCAACCTCAATAGTTTACTTCCCTCCAAAGAAGAATACATCAACATTAAGAAATTCTTGCCTCAAATAAGATCAAGAGCCTAATAAAGGCAAGCATTCACCGAACTTCTCATAATTACTAAACATGTTGACAAAAAACCATTTAGTATTTAATGACCGTTAACAAAGCAATTCTTACATGACTTGGGGGAATATGTTTGCCACTTAAAAGATCTAACAACAACATTCCAAGGCTATACATTACATTTCCAGCTCCAAAGGAGAGATCAAACATGAACGTACTTAGTTATTGATGGAGAGAACATTTATGCCGAAGGACCAGAGGGTGGATCGAGAAAAAGGATCGGCAGTGATGAAGGAGGCAAGATGCCAGATCAGACAACCCTATTGTTATATTTTCGAGAGAAACAGTGTGAAAAATTAGGGATTAAAAGTTAATTTAGGGTTTCTAGTAAAAATTTAAATGATTTTCTTTATTTTTTCTTTTATGAAAATTCATATAAGGCAAGTGTATTTTTAACGTGACATCTAAGACCAACAGGCTTGTTTATAACGGTGTGTATATGACAGTGCCTAATTTCTATCCAAAATAGCCTAATATTGAGCAGACTCGGAAAATTTTAAATTTATATTTAGCAGTTTAAAAAGTTTGACCCTAAATTGAACAAACCCAAATAAGTTTGGCCCAATTTGGGCATTTAACCGCCAAAATTTGTACAACGAACTCCCAACAACTTCTTTTAGACATGAGAGAGGTGTTTTATGTGGATGTTGATATGTAAAATTATAAAAGGTTGACCTCTAAATTAAAAATTTTAGAAATTTGAGCATTGAATTGAAAATTTTCTTAAAAAAATTGTTACTTTAGAATATTTTATTTCTAATGTTTATATCATCATACAACTTAAACTTCAATATTTTTAATGTTTAATTTAACTTTTAATATTGTTAAAATGTTTAAGCATTTATCTTATTTATTATTTTTTAATAATCACTTATTTGAGACATATAAAAAGGGCGTCATTACCATAAGAATATGTCTTGTATCTGTCCTGTAGTTGAAGTTATTAATGAGTTTTATATTTATATATATTTATGTAGGGTTAATTACAAAAAAAAATCAAATTTTGCTCAATTTTATAATTATAGCTCAAATTTTAAATATTGGTAATTAAATACTTAAACTTTCAATTTTTTCAATTTTATCCCGACGTTAATGTCTCTATTAAATTTGCTGCACGTGTTTCAAAAATTCTAAACTCTAAACACATGTATACTTTAGTCTTAATTAAACTAACTAATTAAGTTTAACTAAAATATGTCGTTTAATTAAACTAATTGATTAAATATAATTAAATTATGTCATTTTGGGAATAAAATCCTTAAATCAAAGTCGCAATGTCTGCTACCCCGCCACTCGTTCTAGCTTTGCACCAAGATCCTTAGTTCGTTCTCACATCACACCAACCTCAGTTTGTTCTTGCATCAAACTTGCACAACTTCTCTTTGCATGACAGATTCTTCTCGCACCAGCATAGCACTAAGCGTTTCACACCTTTTCTTTGTTCATCTTCACATGATAAAGTGTTTTTCCTACTAGTAAGTGTTTCATTTTACATCATTCTTAGTTCTCTTTTTTTTTTAATACAAGGGAAAGAAAACAAATTAATCTAAGACCCGCAGAGTGCGGCGGTACTCCATGCCTTGACGATCCCGTCGGAAAAGTTCTTGGACGAGCAAAGGGGGCTCGCGAAGAGTATGGATGCCTGGGCCATGCCTGGTTGCTTCCGCTGCCAGAAGATCAGTGCACTAGTTGCCCTCTCGATGGACGTGTTGGAGGCGCACCTCCCAATCCCGTTGGAGCAGTTCCTGGACAATTGCCAATAACAAAAAGTGACAGTCAGTCACAGATGTAGGAGTAGAAAGCAAATTGATGATCTCGAAGGCGTCGGTTTCTAAGATGACCCGATGGTATCCTCGATTCCACGCAAGCGTGAGATCCGAATGGACGCCCCAGAGTTCTGCCAAAAAAGGGGATTCGTTGCCAATGTGGTGGACAAAGCCGACACACCACTGCCCTTAACTATCCCGAATAAGGCTCCCAGCGGAAGCTATGGCCGAGCCCGGATTGAAAGAGCCATCCGTATTAAGTTTGACCCAGCACTCTGGGGGAAATGCCCAACCGACCCAGCTGCCCAACGGGAGGCCCAGATGCAGGTTGATGACTTTTTCAACTTCCCTGGCCCGAACTATCCACGCAACGTAGGCCAGCACTGTTTTCGATCCCTCGATCGGCCACCCAAACTCCGCCTCAAATATACTTTTGTTCCGTCATGTCCAAAGCATCCAGTAGGCTACCCCAAAAATCATCGCCCAGTCTCCCTGTGACCCCTGGGAGTGCTGAAGGAGATTGGTACGCACCCAGCGATCCTCCGCGTGCTGGAAAAAGCCAAGATCGAGCATTGTTGAGGGAAATTGACACCAAAAGACTTGAACACGCAGACAGTCCCGAAGGACGTTTAAAGTGGACTCTTCCTGGCCGCAATAATGGCATCTGCTATCGGACGCAATGTGACGCAACACCCGTTATTGATTCGTGAGAAGTTTTTGCCTTTCATTGAACATAAGTGTTTAGGGTTTTTGAAACACGTGATAAGCTATGTTAGCAAACTTAACGAAGACACTAATGTCGGATTAGAATTGAAAAAAATAAAAATTTAAGTATTTAATTATCATTTCTTAAAATTTAGACTATAATTACAAAATTGAGCGAAGTTTAAGTTTTTTTTGTAATTAACCATTTTATCATATGATAGTGTGATCTATTTGTTGATTAAAAAATAATAAATAATATGATATTAATATTAATATAATATTTAATTGATAAATAATCAATTTCGTCAAATTGTTTATTTAAAGTTTGTTTTAAATACTTTCAAAAAATTAAAATTAAAAATAAATATTTAAAAACGTAAGAATTCAAGTTTTATTTTAATACATATGTTAATGTTCAAAACAGACATTTGGCCAACATGAAGTCAGGACAGGGTTATTTTCCATCTACGACAGGGTCGGGGATTTTGCTAGCCCCTTTATTATTCTCAGGTGTATACTCTCTCTTGTCGCCAAAGAAGTGGTCTAGTTTAGTAATTAACAATACTTAAAAACAATTACTAAGCAAGCCAGTGAGACAATTCCTAAGCAAGCCAGTGACTTTTGAAAACTTGCATGACTGTTTTCCCCATGATCCACTCCAAATCTGAGGATGATAGAGGTACTTGATTGGCTACAGAAGTCACTGCTTCTTTTCCTCCTCTGTAACCACACTCAGGAACAACATATGGGAAATCACTGCAAAAAGATGTTGAAGATCTTTCTCAATGTTTTTGCACAGGTACAGTTTTATTTTCTTTTGTGTCATGTATCTAAATTGAGAGAAGTTGGATACAGGAGAAGATAGAAAGTGTTACCTGCCCCACATGACTCTATTGGCACCAAAGGTGGAGACAACTTGGGAGAGAAGAGGTGCCAAATCTTGATACGGAAATGAGACTCTTGAAAGCCTGAAGAGGGCACTGAATTTTATATATACCTGCCCAATTTAATGTAATGGAAATGAAGAATTTGTTACTTCAATATACTGATCAAGTTCTTTAGAGAAAGCACTTCATTATCAGTCCTTACTACTAAATGAGAATGCTACAATGTTGCAATCAATTACATTTGTCCAGTTTAGTTGAGAAGCTCTATGGTGGAGACCTAAAACAGAAAGTTTTGAATATGGGATAATTCTGCAGTTCTCCAATAGAAACTAGAGTGTGCCTGGTACTCACTAACATTGCCCATGTAATCTTGGCTAAGTTAGAATCCTATAGACTTTTACCTTACAAAGGGTAGGATTATATGGACAAAAATGGGGCATCAAAAACCAAATATGAATGAGCATACCTGCGGAAATTTGGAAAGCTTTAGCATCTCAGAGAAAGTAAGACTCTCTTCATCATTTCTACAGGAAAAATAAGATCCCCACCAAGTCAGAAGCTGAAAACCACTATCTACTCAAAACCGATTTACACGTATGCTTACGTTGGTGGCTTGCAGAAACCCAAATGATCAAGTAGTACCACTGTAGAAGGAAATTCTGTGCACAATTCTTGGATTTCTGAAATATGAAGATTCAGACCCTGAAATAGTATACAGATCGTAGATATCAAACCAAAAGTTATTTATGGGTGGTAATGTGATAATTCAATTGGACACAAATATGATGGCTTTCATGCACAAGAGAATTACGGTACCTTCATACACATGAAACTAACTGGTACAAGAAGTTCCCCTGCTTTAGAAAATATTGCCTTCCCAACATCATTGGTCATCTACAAATATAGTCAAATATAATTAGTTGATATCTTTTCTCAGTATGCCTAGTATGAGCTTTGATATATGGGAGACACAGTCATGACTTCTTAAGATGTTCCAGAAAAGAATGATAAACATGGATCTTGTGGGCTAGAAGATATGATTTTCTTGACCTAGATCAAAACTATCCCACCACTTTGCTTCATTTTGTACTATTAAAATTTTTCATTGATTACACTTATGGATGCAAGGAAGCTGGTATTATGGTAAATTATTCAGAATCCAGAAATTTTATTTGATCCATTTAGTTGAGGAAGTAGGTTGTCACTGTTGTCTCTTCATGAGCATACCGCATATATACAGATGAAGCTAATGTTCGGAGTTAAAATTTGAATTTTTATGAATGGAATTGTCTGGCTCTGGCCCCTGCTTAACGAGAAAGAATCACCGGATATCAGTTCAATTTTGAAGATGTTATAGAAAAGCTTAGTCATCACTTTCAACAGATTTATCTACATGCAATCAGAACTTGGAAAGTGAGTTTACAATATTGCCTTTTGACCAGATGCCCATAAAGCCGGATTGAAGCGGACAGCACGATAACCATCCTACAATTTCAAACAGTGAAAGAGTGTTGAGCGGATCACTAGACAGCAATAGTAAATTATTTCAGAACACAATAAAGACCTGTATAACAAGCTGCTCAAACTGCTTTACGCCACTGCCATCTTCTGCAGGATTTGCAAGGCAGCAACCAACAAATTTGGATGGATACTTCTTAAGGACGCTGAATGATAATTTCAAACAAAGCCTTTCAGTTTCGGTGATGATGACCACTAACTAGTTAGCAAGAACTAATGAGGAAAATTGATAGTCTACTTCCTCAACCAAATAACCAGCCTTCAAGAATCACAATGGCAAAACACAATAACATCTGCTGAGTTTCTGATCATTGACTATTGCTTTTCCTTCTCTCATTTTCTTAGCCTAGACCAATAATAGCTTCTGTCTTCAGTTAATATAATTGCGGCCTCTTGCCCTTCACAGCTGTATTGCTTATGCTCTAGCCTATATAAAGTAATCCCTTTTAATGTGGTTTTCTATCTTGCTTACAATGATTAAACCAATATGCAAATACAACGGAACCTAAACGAACCTAGTCACCAGAGAATGATCAAACATATGATTAATGGGTTGAACAATGAGAGCACCATCTACGCCTGCTTCTTCCATGCACTGCAGGTAGAAAAAGTTTAGAATCAGTTAACTGCGCACAAGTGAAGATTCTGATGAAGTTTGGAGCAGCACGACTACCAAAGTGTATCCGTAATCTATTTTTTGAGTTTCATAAAAGATTTGACCCCTAAAAGAAAAACAATCTGCACAATAGGAACATAACTACAGGATTTTGCAATCATGTTTAAGGCGACGTAGTAACGATTTCCCTGCACAAATTCTGGAGCAATCAAGCTAAATATTGGCAGTGGTTACCAGCATAGCATGACGGCAAAGGAGAAACATTTACAATCAATTACTAGTCATCAGCCATAAATTTCAAAGGCCATCCTCAACAAGCAGGCAACATAAAGACACAGAAATTCTGGGTTATAAAAGCTTACCTCGAGCAAGAAATCTACATGTCCATTCAAGGTCGGTTCTTGACCAGGACAGTACGGATACCTCTCTGCAGCCTTTACTATGAAACAGCCCCACCCATCATAGAATGATACAAGAATACCAAGATAGATAACGATTAGAAAGGAGATATTTAAAATCTCTTCTTATTCGTGGCAACAGAATGCAGCTTAAGTTAGCTTTTGAAATGAAACGAAACAAAACCATTTTTTGGGATGAAAAAGGAACAGAAGATTCAAGGGAATTACCTCCTGAGGAGAAGCCCAGACGTGGAGATGAGAATCAATGATCTTAACAGAACTTGCGCTGCTTCCAGTGGCCATTGTTGTTGATGAAACTTGAATCCTTGGCTTCCTAGGAAATGGCACAGCAACTGAAGTATGTGAAGAATAGGAGTACTGGGGGAGGGCTGACGCTGAAGTTATTAGCGGCTTCAACAACCTAAGTGCCATAGAGAGCAGAAAAAGATAATCCTTTACATCAATCTCAAAACCAATGCAGTGTTGCCATCTCAAAAGCAAAAATGTTGAGGACATTGTCTGAAAGTGCCATAGAGAGCATATTGTAAGATACAATTTATTACTAAAACAAAATTATAATTGAACTTGCCATTCATCCTCTAATTATTTAAAGTGTAGTATTTTAGCAACCAAACATTTTCTCTCTCTCTATATTTATATATAAGAGAAGTAAAAAGCATTTGAGTTTCTAGTGTTGCCTTGCCACAAAGGATTAATTTCCTCTATTATTTATTTAACTTAATCACATACGATTATATTTAATTTATTAATTATTTAAACACATACCCAAAAAAACCTAGATTGCATTAAATTATTTATTGAGTATTTCAGCACATACCAAACAAAGCTCTTAGAACTAATTCATAATATTGATTTTAATGTACTTGTTTTATTAATTTGTAACATAATGATTTTAGTATACTCATTTATGATTCGTAGCTTAAATTATCATAATTACAAAAAAATATTTAACTTAAATATGTTCATATTTCAATATATTTAGTTTATGAATTTGTAATGTACACTCGTAATTGTTATACAAAGTTGTAATTCAAAACCTAAATAATTTTGGGATTAAGAAACAACACATCTTAAAGATAAGATAAATAACAAATTCGGTTCAATGTTTACGATTTAAAAAGCAATTGTAAAAGCATCAAAATGGGTGAATTTGGTTGGTTTTCTTATTTTAATTTTAACTCAAACTTAAAAATTTTACATATCTAAAAATAATTATTAGAAAATTGATTAGTTGTCTTTCATTTCCTCTCTTCCTTTTGATATGAAATTATGATGCCTATCTCTCTTACGTGGATCTCACAATTTATTTTTCTTAGACCTTCGATGTCCTTATCATGACTCATTCCAAAAATCCGCTCGATGCTACTCCTTGTACTCATAGATTTCGTCTAAAACCATATTCATGAAAGTTTTGCATTTATATCATTTATAATGTTTCAAATATCAACTAATCCAACGTCAATTTTAATTCAAATTTAAGATAACAACATACACAAAAATAAACTATATAAGAATATTAATAACTAATGGCATACAGGACGTGGTGAATTGAGTGTTTATAAATTTAACAAACTTTTATAGTCATTATACTTAATTAACAAATAAATAACGATGGAGAAAATTTTTAATATCAATTAATCATATAATTAAACAATAATTTAAATATGATGGGAAAAAAGAATACAAATCGATTTATAGTGGTTCAACAAACAACTCTTGTCTATGTTTACTTCCAAGACTTTTATTGAAATTTCACTATAATTCTTCTTTTAAGATGAACAATATACTTTTTACAATTTTTCTCAGCAAAGAAGAACCCTTTTACAATCTTCTTCCAAAGTAAAAAAGAAACTTTAATCTCACATGGATTATTTCCAAGTACAAGCATACAACGTCTCATCTAAATCTTATAACGCACAATACCTTGCTTTATCACTTAATAATTCTAAAGAGACTCATTCTCATAAAAAATGAGAAAATGATGTTCAAATAATTAAAACTACTTAGAAATGTGTGTAAAAGACACCAAAATACTTAATGTTAAAACCAATAAAAAAACATGTATGCATAGGTTTCGAGACCTCTATTATCCGTTAGAATTAAAAACTAATTGTTACAATAGCTAGTTGCAGAGTGCTAGTCAATCAGTATAGCATATTAGTCAAAAGGTGTGTATTGAATATATAGATTCACTAGTTGTTGAGATAATGGTCGACTAGTAGGCATATTGGTCAATTAATATGATATATTAGTTAACCAATATTTTAATTAATATTACAACAAATTCTCTGTACATCAAATTTTACAACTTTAATATATATTGGTTAGCCAATAACTCATATATGTTGACTACACTAAGACATTGACCGACCATTTGACCAGTTAACTTGAGAAATAACTTTTGAACTCAAATTAAAATATCAAAACACCTAATAAGCCATAGGAATATCAATTAAGAACTATTAAACCATTAAAGGAGACTTTGTAAAACACCAAACTTTTCTTTTCAGGTGTCTATAAAATTTCATTTCGTGTGAATGGTTGGGCTAATGTAAATTTTATTTTCACTCAACGATGAATTAGGAACCCGATCCTGAATGACAAATATTAAAGTTAAATGATAGTCGAAAAATATTGGATGTTGATTGGTATGGAAATGGGCAAAAAATAAATTCAATCGGATGGATTTATGATAGATCTAAAATTACCTTGTTTTAAATAATCGTAGAGTAAATTTAAGCATTATTGGGCTAAAACATAAGGACATAAGAATCAGTCATAATTACGGATACTTAAAGTAAACCGATCCAACTTATATGTTGATATGTTTAGGTGTAACATGTTATTAAGTGGACATGAAATTTCTATCGAAATTGGAAAGACTTTTCTTAAGCCACTTAATTATTTTGGACAAGAAATAATACATATATATGTGAATGGGCCTTAAGTGGCAGTTGTCATGTACATGAAGAAGTTCTTATTATTTTGGGACAAGAATTCATGAAAACCATATGTTGTCATGTTTATGAAGGAGTAGAAGTGAGGGACATAAAATTTGTTACGAGTGAGGCCAATATATGGTATGGACGTGTGTCATTTTGGTGAGACAAAAATAAAAACAATTTGTTATATATGGGAGATAAGTAGTGTCGTGGATAATACAAATTTGTTAAAAAGTTAGTGGCTTAATTAAACAAAGATGGTGAGAAATAAAATAGTGGACAACTGTTGGAAGTAAACATTGCAACGTGTGGACAACCCTCTTCAACATGTAGCATGTACAAAGATGATGGAGGAGCTACTACACCTTCATTCCACCGAAGTTTCAGCTCTCCTTTGGACCAGAATTGTTGAAGAATAATTGCAGCTACTCCCTTCACACATAGGTCTTCAAAGTTATTGCCTTTAGGAAATAAATTCAGTATGGTGTTTAAGTTAGAAACCGTGGACATCTTCATCAACGCCAGCTGAGTGCAGAAAAAGAATGGACAACACAGTGCCATATGATTTTAGGTATGTTAAACCACTCTTGTTTATCCTCTTTAGCTAGTCACATGAATGCTTAAGCTGGAAACATGAATATCCTTATGAATTATGCGAATGTTTAAGCATGATTTGAAGAAAGCGGTAAGTTTTCCTAACTATGTTTAGTGAAATTTTGTATTAGGATTCTCAATTTCCTTAAACAGTCCTAGTGTTTTGGCCATAACTTACTCTACAGAACTCTGAATTGGGTGATTCTAACTATAAATGAAACCTAAGACATAGTATTAAAAATATCTAGAGGAGACCTATACCTAATTCTAGATGAATGATATTGAAAATTAAGATTGATTATGGTAACCTAATATTGTCCCTGTGTTGAAGCAGCTTGTGATTTTTGGTACATGTTTCATAATTTAGAAGTTGCAATGGCATGGTTTTTGATGATGTGAAAACTAGAGACATAGGGGAACAAATGTCTAGAAAGTTTCAAAACCTAATTTGAACGTTTGATATGTGAAAATTAAGGAACAAGTGGAGGCATGGTTAAATGAAGAGAAAAATAACATGGTTAATGGAGAGGAAAAGAACATGTATATCCATTATCTTATGTATGTTAGTCAATGGGTATTAATTGGCAGCATGTAGAT
>JAOQMQ010000003.1:6809094-6833989 GCA_027563845.1 Erythroxylum subrotundum
AAAGAGCCTCCCAGATGCTAAGGACTCTACTGAAATATAATGTGAAGAAGAAGCAGTAACTTTATCTACTTATTTTTGGGGATATTTCTACCATTATTTATGGATATGGGATTTTCTATAGAGATATTATTGCTAAGGCATTGTAGTATGAGAAAAACAAAGGAGACACCCGTTTACGGACATAGGGTGCTTCCAAGGTGGAACGACTCTCCTAGGATCAATAGATCACATACTAATCTGGTTGAATCATGATTGATTTCTGCGAACTACATTTCAAGAACTAACTGATCCTCCTATATTGAGGGACAAGTTTTTCTGGCTTTATTCTGTCTCTTTTTTTCGTTTGATGTTGATATTCTATGGCTTTACATTGAACTATGTTGTGATCCCAATACTGGTCCGTATTTCTCAAATTATGGTCTCAAGGAGAGGCGCCTAGTGCTTGTAGATTGAGGTTGGTCAACCTGGACAACCTGTTTTGTTTGATCAATCTATGATATCTAGCTACCTTGCTCTTGGATGTCGTAGCTCCCACCGTTTTGGGCGCACTCAATACAACCAGAGAATGGATATAAACTTCCAAGGCATCCACTTGTGTCATGCAAGTGAATGCTGCAAACGAAGTTCAAATGACCACAGCTTCAATATAGTCGTCAAATTATGCCATTTAATTAATGCCTTTTTAACTTTTAACGCTTCTACAACCTAAATGCAAATGATTCACATGGCTAAGTGGTCCTGTTGAGAGACTACTGACTGGAATTTATGCCACTCGCTGCTAATGTACGATTTACTTGCCTGGTCCTAGGATTGATTGTTGCTTTTTTCTTTGTTCTTGCGACTTTTATCATATAACATTCGGACAGAAATGTTCTATCCTTTCCATTGCTTGCCAATCCACTGACATCAGATTCTCCTATTCATTGTTGGAAGGAAAAAAGAGACCGGAGATTAATCCGTTGTTATCCAATAATAAATAATAAGTAACCCCCAAATGGTTAAAGGCATCGAATTTCCAGTTCTGATTTCACTTGCAGTGTTGTTTTCCAGGGATACAGCTTAATACAGATTGAACGCATCTTCCGTACCAAGTTGGCCTTGCTGTGAAGAACTAAGGCTGTAGTGTAAAAGAGAATTTCCCAAAAGACAATCGGAAAAAGAAAATATTTGAAATCGTGAAATGTCATAATCGTCGTGGGTCTCCTAATTTAGCGCGAAAACGTAACAACTCACATGGCCACCACATGGCTTAGGAGACAAAAGGGCATTCGAGAGAGACTCCTGTTCTTGTCCATTTCTCTCGCTGGGCATGCAATTTCTAGGAAACTCACCATTTAGCCTACAGTTTTCTTCAGTTAAAGCGTAGCCGTCGTCGTCATTATCATCATCACCACTCTAGTTATTGTACTTCTTACCACTGTTGTCCACGCAACCTTTAAGCCAGCTAATCATTTCTTCAGTAAAGACTGGATTTGGTCCCGTTTTCATTTTTCACTACTCTATACCCCAAGTAGATTTTGTCACCTTTTCAGTGGCATAAGTCGATGATATGTACATGAATACTTTTGCATTCTTACAACCAGTTTACTGGATGACATGACACTGTTTAGGAGTTGACAAAATATTTATTGGAAAGCGGGTAGTTCTTAATGTAAAAAGAGTCAAAATAAGAACAAGTCAAGAGTAGATTATAAGTAAATACCCTTTTTGCCCTTACCCTTATAAGATTAGTGTACCGATATACCTATATGTAAATAGAAAAGTTACTGTCGTTGTAATGTAATTTAAACTTATATTAAAATTTGAAATTGCCATAATCTCCTTTACTTATGGTGTCATAATTGATACTTATCCATCTAAGAAGCTAAGAATGTGATCACCTTTAGGTCACAATGACAATAGTTTAGCAGAAAGCGAACCGCGTAATGGAAGATATTGGGGGTGGTCCACTCACATGCAAATTGCTCTAATATAGTATATTATATATCCTCTCCATCATACACCAAGTTTGGTGTTCCCCATTTAATGCATATTGCCTCAAAATATCTACTTCCCTTTCTTTTCATTCACACTTGAAATGATATTATATCCTCCAACCCCTTTAGTACACAAAATCTGACCAATTTAATTACAACTTAGGAACGAAAATTCATACGACAAATATTTCATCTGTACGGAACAGTAATGTTCTTTGAATTTAGTTGTAATGGTAATCATAATACAACTTTTTTAATTTAGTTGATATGACTTGGGTAACCAATTTGCTATCCAATTTCTAAGAACCGGGCCATTCAATTCAATAATAAAGATTTTATAGAACCGCCCTCGTGTATGCAGTTGTTTAAAATTTAAGGTTAGAGCTTTACCTCCCGCAAGGGATTTACTCGGCTCGAGCAGGGATTAATCTGAATGTTGATGACTTAAAAGTGTCTTCTCATAATTAAGACCCTCTTAAAACACCTCGTGGGAAATAAAAAAAAAGATTTCATAAATATATTTGTAGCAGTAGTAAAAATAATAACAAATTAAACTAATAAAATAAAAAGTTTAAGATTTAAAAGATTTAATTGGTATTATATTAATATAACACCGGATAAATATTAAATAAAATTAAATAATTTATAAAATAACTAAAAAAATTATCTTTAATTATCAAAAAATTTAAAATTTAATTGAATTATTTTACGTCCCTTCTCCTTTGCCGACAAGCGACAATGGGATTCCTGAATCTCCTCAGTCCTCATCTATATTTCTATGGTCGACTTCCACACCGTCTTCACATTCAAAATGTCATTATATACCAAACATAGGGTGGATAGGCACTGACTCCTTGAATTATTAGCTTCCTTTTCTGACTTCCAATCACAGAATTTGATTTTTTTATTATTTTATCATTTCAAATGAAGTACAAATATTAGGTGTCTGTGCATCGAGCCGTACTGACATCATCAAGTCCACGCGTTAGAATAAATGGTAGCCAGGCAGCACAACGTCAAAATAGTTAAGTACTGGATTGAGTTCGACAGCAATGGATTTTCGATAACGAATTGGGAATTCTCCTAACAACTTAATAGAGTCGGCCAGTACGCATTTTGGTGCAATTTAATAATAATAATATAGTTAAATTAAAATTTAGAAATATTTCTAATTAATAAATAATCTACTTCATACAATGAGTCCAAATTAAAAAAGGTATAATTACTTACCTTTTATTAAAAGAAAAAATAATTCAAATCAAAAGTATAAAGTTTATTATATAATGGAAGTTTTAATTTATTAAATATCAATTTATAGATATTTGTATCCGTTTATTTTGTTTTCTATCGTATCTATTAAAAAAAGAGATTTAATGTTCAATTTTAAGAATTAAATATAGTTGTCTTTCTTATAATAATAAGATTTAATTTTGATAAATTAAATTGATATGGAAATTCAAAATGTTGAGGGTTGATTTGCATTTATGACCAATCAAATCAAAAGATTAATAAAAGATCAATCAGGACGTTAATTATAAAATCAATAAATATTCTAAAAAAAATCTACTCGGAGAACATGAATGGCTCTCAAAGTCAGACTGCCGACAGTTTGTCGAAGAGCTCTCTTATTCCGCTTTCCTACAGAACAATGACTTTTGTCTTTCAACATAAAATTTTAAGAACATATAACTTTCGTTACAATTCACTTTGTGACACAAACCCATGTTGGGAGTTAATGGTATCATTACAGCTTCTCGTAATTATCTTTTCATCCTTAATTTCGTCATTTATTTCAACAATATTTGCATGGGTCCCCAGCTATCCTTTGTGTGTATTTCTTAGTCGATATATTGAGACTTTTCGACTCCAATACTATAAAGGACGAAGCATGGTAATGTAATGGAGGTGGACAGATTGTACTCCAATGACAGGAAACTAAGCAGCCTTTAGTTGATGTCTTTGTTGGTGGAGAAGGATGACAAAGACACAAAAATTATGTGCCATGTAGTTTTTGTTTACTGTCCGAATCTATTTTTATTCCGTCTTTAAAGCATAGGGACAAATTTTTTTTGTTCTTTTCAAGACTGTGGTACAAGATTTCTTATCTTGGAGACAGAAATAAAACACATAAGCAACTTCCAGAAATACCCCTCCCTTCACATAAGCAATTTTTTATTCTTAATTATATTATTAAACTCATCATCATCATCGTTATTATTATTATTATTATTAATTATTGTTATTATTATTATAGATTTTAAACTTCTTCTTCTTCTTCTTATTATTATTATTATTATTATTGTTATTATTATTATTTATTTTTATAAATTTTAAACTTCTTCTTTTTTTTATCATCATCATCATCATCATCATCATCATCGTCATCATCATCATCATTATACGAAATTAATTATCTTATTATTATCATTATTATTATTAATTTTGTTATTATTATTATTATTATTATTATTTGTTAACTTTTTTACTAATACAAATCATTTGTAATAAAATTATCAATGAATTACATATTTCTAATCATATTAAGGAGCAGGGGTATTTTCGTCATTGACACAATTTTTATGTTCTGTCCACTGCAACCAAGCATATTTCTGTCTTCGAGACGGAAACAATTTTTTCTATTCTGTCCATCACAACCAAATACCTCACTGCCTCCAATTTTTGTTTCATTCCGTCTCCATATACAGGAGACAGCAACCATACGCAGCGAAAAGGACCCATAACAACAAAAACCACCATCATGAGTAACAACAGTGCACAAAACCGATAAGAAAACAACGGAAAATTGAGAAGAAAACAACGGGAAATAATACCTGAAACAAAATCTTGACTGGTTCAAGCGGAGTGGCAACGGTTATCTACAACCTATTTCAAAAGGCCCCGGAACAACAAAAATCAGCATCATAAATCACAGCAGTGCACAAAACTGAGAAGAAAACAACCGAAAATAATACCTGATCAAATCCAGAAGCTCCATCAATTGCCGTGCTTAAAGAAGCGCACATTACTGGCAATTTGGCAAGCATAATTTCCACATGGAAAGTCAATAGGCAGATGTGGCAAGTGTAAGAGCTCGGATAGAAGTAGAGATGGCAGTGAGTTTTCAACCCGATTAATATTTGCACTACCCAACCCAAAAAAATGAATATGGAGGCTAAAAAATGGATTTTAAATGGATGTTAAAAAATGGATGTGGATATGGATTTGGATATGGGTCTAGTGATAACCCGAACCATGGATACCCATATCCTACCCGTTTTTTATTAAACCTATTTTTCTATTTTTTCTTGAATATTTATGGTTAAATATAATAAAATATTAATATTTTATTAGAAGAAACAACTTTAAACTCTCCACTTTACTCTTAGTACTCACATTTTTCATCATATTTTATTTTCTTATAGGATGGTAATAATGCAAATGATATAGAGATGAAGTTTTGAATGTTGTGGAGTTCACGCAAAGACAATTTGAAACTTTGGTTATTTCAATCTTTGTTCAAGTTCTAAATTGTGAAAAATGTATGTTGTCTTTGTACTAGACATTATGATTTTTATTATTCCAATTTGATGGTTTTTTAATACATACAAATCAAAATCTTGATTTATTATTATTAAAGTAAATTATTATTAAAGTAGATTTGGAACGTTCGCAAAAATCTGCTCTTTATATTTTCTATTTATAAGTTATATTTTTATGTGCTATACAACCCAATGGATTTGGATATAGGTAGTAAATCGTAAAAACTGATGGATATGAATATGGATATGGGTTGAATCATAAAAAATGGATATGGATATGGGTAGAGTAAAACCCGAACCGAACCCTACCCATTATCATCCCTAGATAGAAGGCATTAGGGTTATTTTAGTAGAAAAGCATGAATGAAAAGAGAGAATTAAATACTTTATTTAAACCAAATATCTGTGTATTCGTTTAAAGGATTGGAAAAGCTTTTCAGAAGCATTAAATGGTTTGTGAAAAGGTTTGACATTCTGTAAGTATTAAATGAATTCAGAAGCATTAAATGCTTTATGAAAAGGAAGCCTTGACATTTTTAAGCGGGAATGGGAGAGATAAGGATTGAGTTTTAAGTAATTAAGTAGATTTTATTATTATTTTTATTATATAAAATTAATTATCTTATTATTATTAATTTTGTTATTATTATTATTATTATTATTATTATTCTTATTCTTATTATTTGATATTAATTATTAATTGTTATTATTATTATTTGTTAACTTTTTTACTAATACAAATCATTCGTAATAAAATTATCAATGAATTACATATTTCTAATCATATTAAGGAGCAGGGGTATTTTTGTCATTGACACAATTTTTATGTTCTGTCCACTGCAACCAAACACATTTCTGTCCTCGAGACGGAGACATTTTTTTCTGTTATGTCCATCACAACCAAACACCTTACTGTCTCCAATTTTTGTTCTGTTCCGTTTCCAAATTTTTGTTCCGTTCCGCCTCCGCATACAGGAGACAGCAACCATACACAGCGAAAAGAACCCAGAACAACAAAAACCACCATCATGAATCACAACAATGCACAAAAAAGAGAAGAAAACAATGAAAAACTGAGAAGAAAACAACGGAAAATAATACCTGAAATAAAATCTTGACTGGTTCAAGCAGAGTGACAACGGTTATCTACAACCTATTTCAAAAGGCCCTAGAACAACAAAAATCAGCATCATAAATCACATCAGTGCACAAAACTGAGAAGAAAACAACCAAAAATAATACCTGATCAAATCCAGAAGCTCCATCAATTGTCGTGCTTAAAGAAGCGCACATTACTAGCGATTTGGCAAGCATAATTTTCACATGAAAAGTCAATAGGTAGATGCGGTAAGTGTAAGAGTTCGGATAGAAAGTATTAGGGTTATTTTAGTAAAAAAGCATGAATGAAAAGAAAGCATTAAATACTTTATTTAAACCAAATATCTGTGTATTTGTTTGAAAAGTTTTTCAGAAGCATTAAATGGTTTGTGAAAAGGTTTGACATTTTGTAAGTATTAAATGAATTCAAAAGCATTAAATGTTTTATAAAAAGGAAGCCTTGACATTTTTAAGTGAGAATTGAAGAGACAAGGATTGAGTTTTAAGTAATTAAGTAGACTCAGCGTGCCTTTGACCTGCTCAAAGACTAGTGTGTGTGCTTAGCTCGACAAAACTTCAACCTGCTCAGGACTTCTTTTAGAGGACTTTTAACAAAAATTCGTGGAGTGATTAAGAATGTTAAACACGAATGATTAATTAATTAATGGGAACTAAAATTGGAAGCAGCTTTTAATTTTAAGGACTGAAAATATCCAAATCCCTATACAGATTACAGAAATCGCAAAGGGATAAAATTGTCATTTTGACCAGGAAAGGGAAGCATTTCCTCAAATTTCTCTTCTATTTACCCTCTTCTCGAGGTTGTCGTCGCTGTCTCTCTTGCTGTCAATCTTGCCCAATACCTTTCTCACTAAACTAATATCCATGGCGGCCTCTTTCACCACCCTCGTACTTCCCTTATATCCTTTGCTTCTTCTTCTTTTTCTTCATTAGTTTCTGACGTTTTCTCGGCATCCAAGCACGACTTGTCTTTCTGTTTATCTGACCACAAAAGTGCTTCCTTTTTTGCAGTCAAATGTTGGCTCTTTTTCAGCTCCGCGAAGTATGTCGCAGGTTAAGTCAATAAGCCCCTCTTGCAATGCTGCCAAACTTCGCAGGTGTAATGGGTTATCGTCAAATGTTTCGTCGTCGTCTTCTTCGAGCGTGTTTTTCTCGGGCTCCCTGCGTATTGCTTCTCTCACTTCCTCTTATCAGAGAAAAGCTCGTAGTCCTAACTCTGTTCGAGCTAGTGCCGAGGTTGGTGCTTCTTTTAGTTGGACTTTTGTCAATTGAGATGTAGTATTTAGTGTTAATGATAATTGAGATTTCCTGTTTTGGTCATTGGGATTTTGCTCAATAAGATGTTGGAGAACTGTTTGATAAAAAAAAATGTTGCAAAATTTTGAACTTTTTTTGTTTAATTCAGGTCGCGGAGTTACAGTCAAAAGTGACCAACAAAGTGTATTTCGATATAAGCATTGGAAATCCAGTAGGCAAGCTTGCTGGGAGGATTGTCATTGGATTGTACGGTGATGATGTTCCTCAAACAGCAGAGAACTTCCGTGCTTTATGCACAGGTTTGCTTGGGCGCACTTTATTCTATTTATCATTGGAAATTTCTTTTGTTCGCTTTATTTATAAAGCTTTTTTGTTTTGGTTTATCTTCCAATTCTGTATGTTGATTAGGGGAAAAGGGATTTGGCTATAAAGGTTCTGCATTCCACCGTGTGATCAAGGATTTTATGATTCAAGGAGGGGATTTTGACAAGGGAAATGTGAGTTCCTTGTTACCTCTTTAGGCTTATTATTTTATGATTCAAGGAGGGGATTCTACGATAAGTCATTTTCTTTTGTAGTATATTACGTTAGTTTCAATGGGATTTCAGATGGCATTAAATGGATCAGAAGAGATGGAACTTGAGATTTCATATTATGTTACTTCGAATGTGTGTGTGTTTGTCTGTCTATGTGTGTCCGTGTTACTTTGCGCATATGCTGATACCTGCAATATAAAATCCATTGCAGGGAACTGGAGGGAAAAGCATATATGGTCGCACATTTAGAGATGAAAACTTCAAGTGTAAGTTATTAGCATGTAGTTTCCAAGCGAGTTATTCCCTCTTTGATTATTCTCATGTAGGTCAATCCTTGGTTGATTGAAAGATTTTGTTAATTTCCCTCTAGTTTATGCATGTGAAGATGTGCTTAGAGATGCTTAGCAACTTTGACATGCTTGTGGAAATTTAAATACTAAGAATATCTGGCCACAGTTACATTTAGGCATCAATTTTGTTTCTGAAAAAAGATTTCAGCTACCAATGGCTTCTGTTTTTTCTTTCCATCATTCATTCAGTTGTGAAGAACTAAAGGAGAGAAAGTTGAGCTTTTCTATGTTGCTATGTGTCAGGCCATCAAATATCTTTTTGAGTTCGACAGTATCCCTATAATGTCTTCTCTATGGTTTCTAGTTTCATTTTTATATATAAACTTTGAGTTGTTATGTATGTCATCTTTTGCAGTGGCTCATATTGGGCCAGGAGTTGTTAGCATGGCAAATGCAGGCCCCAACACCAACGGAAGCCAATTTTTCATTTGCACTGTCAAGGTATACAACTGAATGCTTTGTAGATAATGTATTACTTGCTCACTTGTGGGCTCCTATATCATATACTGTATAGTTTTGAATATCATTAGCTGGATTTACCATGAGAATTGCGACTGAACAGGGGCAGGATCTCTTAAGAGATTAGAGAGCAGAATTGCTCTATTTATATTAGTATTTTGCCTATTCTTATATTTAAATATGCATGTACCAAGTTTGGGGATATCTATGATTTGTTTGGCAACTGGACAAATCACATTGATTCTGGAATTTAGTGCAATTCCCACTCAAATACTGAACATTTTGGAGAAGAAATGTTGTAGTAGTAATCAATTGGCTGAAAATCAACAGGAAACAGGATGGAGAGAGATAGAAAAAGAAATGTGTAATTGGTATATTACTGGTTGTCTTATGTTTACTGAACTTTATAGGTGATGTCGGCAGCCTGTTGTTTTAACTGCCAGTGATTATGGACATGAATTTTACAATTTTATGTTGAGACTACAGCTTATTGACTATGATTTACTTGTGTGAATTGCATACCTATTCTGATAATCAATACAAGGAAATATGCCGGGGATTGGCTTCTAATAAAAGCCAATCTTCACCATGTCGTCTCGTCTTTGCTTCCCTATAGGCATTTTGTTGACCAAGTGTAGCCAGAATGAGGTTCATTTTTTGAGTGTTCAGGACTTTAAAAACTTTGCGTTAGAGCTTTATGACTTGGAGACACTGATATCTTGCTATTTATGTCATGAAAAAATGACAGACCCCATGGCTAGATCAGAGACACGTGGTGTTTGGGCAAGTCTTAGAAGGCATGGACATTGTTAAGTTGATCGAATCACAGCAGACAGACAGGGGAGACCGTCCCACAAAGAAGGTGACTGTTAGTGATTGTGGTGAGCTACCAATGTCTGATGCATGACATAAACTCAATCCTTACCCTTCTAACACTTGAAACGTAAAGAGTTGAGGCAGTTTGCGCTGCTTAGATGGCCTTGCCTTGAATTGATAGTTTTAATCATAATGTTTGCAAGTCTCTTGGTAACTTGTATCCGACAGAAAAACAGTTGGGCAGATGGATATTTTCTTGGCTTATAATAAGTTTTTGTCATCATTCCGTGTCATCAACTTCTTTGAGCTTGTGTTGTGCCGTGTTCCTGATGGAATGGGAATATTTCTAATAAAAAGATTCTGTTTTCGTTGTTGATTTTTTGGCCAAAAGAAAAGTAGTTTACTCTCAGTTTCGAAGTTAATAGTAACTTGGACTAGACGTGGAAGGGTCATTCTCTTCTTATTTCTTTTTCCAGCGAGTCAAATTGACCAAGAAGATAGATGATGTCAAGAAAATTATTTAATTTCCATTCTATGGCACATTTCAATATTGTAATGGCAAAAGGGTCAATACTGATCTTAATGTTTACATCAAAATTTAAATTAAACACTATCATTTTAACTCGTTTAAAAAGACCTTCAAAAAAACAAAAACTCGTTTAAAAAGAATTCTAAAATTTTAAAGACATATCAAAATAACTCTGGTTAATTATTTTTCTTAACCCTTCGTCAAAAAAATTCCGGAGGCATATCTTACTAATTTTTGTGTGGGCTCATGCCACATAACTATCCTACATGGTGAACGACTCAAGAAATTGGAAAAAGATCATAAAGACGGTAATATTTTGGGATATCCCAAATGTTGTTGTCTTTGATTATATGTTTTTGGTGTGGGGATGACTATGATTTGGGATTCTCAATTGAATTTATGACTATGATTTGTGAATTTTATGGCTATGATTTAGGATTTTCATGCCTTGTCCGACCATCACCTCTAATTGTTTTTTATACTCCAGTTGACCGTCTTTCCTAAGCATTTTGCTAGAACTTCCAATCTTCTGAGCTAATAGGATAAGCATTCATGGTGTGGCCCGACCGACAAATTTTGAGAAGTTAAATAAGACTTGATTTTCATTTTGTAAAGTCTCCTATGAACTCAAAGTATTGTCATGATTGGATTATGCTATGGAATATATGAAATATCTTTTTCAAGCAACAAATTCTAGGTGAATTTTTCCTGAATTTGCAGTATCCAACTCTAAACCACAAAGCTAATGGCCTTGTTTGGTAAAGAGCTGATAAACTCTTTTTTAGTTGTTTGACTTATTTCAGTTTATTGACTTTCTAAAAAAGCTATTTAAAGTGTTTGGTTATTAGCTGGTTGGGTTGGCTGATTCAACCCAACCAGCTAATTTCGGATAAGCTATTGTCGAGGAGCGTTTTGTCACAATCAGTCGAAATTTTTTGTGTTAACGTCGATTTTGCCCTTTTACTACCGTCCGAAGCTTGTGGACTTTGTGCTCTTCTTTTTCTTCTTTGTGATTGTTGTTGCTGCACCGTTGATCGACGCCCAGACCTGCCTTCCCTCAGTCCCTTTTCCCAGTTTTTCTCGTCGATCTTAAGAGCTGGTACAGTAGGCAGTACGACGACTATCTCATCTTCAACAAGCCTAATTGGTTGGTGGGGCTTGTTTGGCTAGAGCTACTCTTCCAATGGCCTCTCTCTCTCTCTCATCAGTCTTGTCGGGATTCTGGGCGCAAAACCATAGTTTCCCACCACCTGATTGATCTATGGCTCCTCGATTTTGACTTCAATGGTACCAATGTCTGTCTTTTTAATTTCGATTTTTGCTTATGTAGTAATTATTTGGGGATTAATGTGGATCTTGCTCTTTTGTTTTTATCAATTTGATTGCCTGGGTTTGGATTTTGAATTGATGAATTGATCACGCACAAGCACACACCAATGCTTACGCAACGTGAAGAGGAAGGAAAGTGGAACAACATATTTCAGTGGACGTAGGTATTTATAATGAATGAATGACCGAAAAAGATTAGGTTTTCCTGTTATAGAAGGTTTTTACAACAATATTTTCTAGATCCTGCTGCTTGATACTTGTCTTTTCCAAATTTTTCTGTTAATTACATGCACTTCCTAAGAGACATGAAGTTGATATAGTTTCACCTATATTCTTATATATGTGCTGTGTGCCTGTGAATTATCTACTGTTCATTGGTCTTATGGTTTCCAGTGGTTGATTTCATATGGTGTTTCTGCATATTGCAATAAAATTTTATATAATTTTTGAATAATATTCATAAGTTAATTATATTACTCAATTTAAATTAAGAGATCAAATACTATCTTATATTTTTTTAAATTCATGTCCTTATAAGTCATTTTACACTTAAACAGCTAATTTTACCAAACATCTTTAACAAACAGCTAATGCAATCCGCTGGTCAAACCAGCTAATATAATCAGCTATCAGCTAACAGCTGATAGAATCAACTATCAGCTGATTGCCAAACAGGGCCAATATCTTCATAATGGTCCCATTCTAGGTTAAACTTGAACTTATGCTTTATACTTTTTGTATAATGGATCCTTGCCAAAAACTGAGTTTTTTTTTTATTATGGCAGCACTCTCTAATGTAAATCTGCAAGGTAACTCAGTCATGTATACAAACTTCATAACGTAAAGGAATTGTTTGTTTATGGTTATAATGTATGTCTATGTTAATACATGTATTAAGTATGTTATTAATTAATGACTATAAAATTGTTGTTATAATTTTGCAGATGGAATTCTCAACAACTAGTAACTCTAATCATAATAATGCTAACAAAGTGGTTTGCTATTGTGGACTAAATGCTTATTTGAGGATATCATGGAGTGACAATATTTCATGTAGAAGATTTTTAGGATGTCCCAATTATTTTGTTTGTAATTGTGAATTTTTTCGATGGTACAATAAGAAATTTTTAAAAGAATGAGAAGTATATATGGATCAAATGAAGATAATGTGCAATTGAAAAGTATGCAGCAAGACATTGAGATGCTAACTAGTGAGAAAAAGACTTAAAGTTGATGTTATTCAATTTGGTTATAGCTTTTATTTTAGTTGTTGTTTCATTATTCATCTTATGTGTGGTTGTAAATTTTAAATTTTAGTATGACTAGTATGATTGTACTTATGCTTTTTATTATTGAATGGAGATATACTTTATAAGACATTAAATACATCAACTTCCTTTTGATAAAATATTTTAATTGATATCTATATAAAATTTCGATTACTAGCTTAGTATTTACTTCCATTCCAAAGCAAAAATTTCATTACTAGCTTACTAGATGAACCTATAAAAAATGGAGCAGAAGATATATGTACAATCATAAACCATATAATAGAACCTACTTGGCATTCAAATAATATCAAATCTCCATCATATAAGATATGACGTATATAAACATATATCATGTATTTGTCATAAGTACAACCATTCTATAAGAAAAATAACAATGTAGTTACAAAATGCACCAAAATAATTGTCATAGATTTAAAATATATCAAGTGTCTAGTTTGTCAACTTGTTGGATGCTAGTCCCAATTGTCCCTCTCCTTTTACTTGTAGTTACTTGTGATTATATGGAGGCTAAGCTAGATTTACCCCTAAATCTAAGACCTTTTATTTCAAATGACAATTTAAAAGATCTTGGATTGACCTGTCTATATTTCATTTGAGTACTGCTTGTGGAACTAGCAAATTGTGAACCAACCTGTTTGTGAACATCCATATGAGTTTACAATTGATTAAGTTCCTAATGAATGCATACGAGTTTAAAATCAGTACAACTCACATTGATGATTTGTTAACTAAGAAGACATTCATTAGTAGCTAACATGCACTTTGACATCGGGTTTGATGAACATAAATTGGATAAAATCAGTAGTATTGTAATTTGTAAAATGTAAGAATCTGGGTTTAGGTTTAGGTTAGAATTATACAATTACCTATGACAATTCTCTAACTGAAGACCTTCTAGCTAAACATATTTCAACCTACAATATAATATGCATAATGTTAACATTACAAGCTCTACTATTATGTCCAACTGCACTATATTTCTTACATTTTTGCAGTTGTCCCTTCTGTGACACCTTACTTGCACTTGATACTTCTTTAGCTCATCTTTGTCTTCCCCCTTTTCTTTTTTTGGCCTTCTGGTATCACCCTCATTACTGGTGGATGCATTTCCTCTAAATCACTCATTGGCCAAAAGATCACTCCTCTAATTGGTTGTAACACTTGATCATACACTCTTAAAAAGGTTATGCTTTTGTAGCAATCAGCTACAAATACCTCTAATTTTTTTAGAGTAATTGATAACATTGATAAAATGTTTGTATGGGTAACCATATAGATCCCACGCTCTGCAGCTATAATGATTGTGCCTTCCTAGTCTTAGAATATGCTTTCCATCCCTTTTATTTACTTCATATGCTTTCCATCCCCTTTATTTACTTCTTATGCTCTATCACCATTCCACACAATTCTCCATTGCATTACGTCCGTCTTAATTTTTTCTAGCTTCTTAATAACTACAGGTGCAATATCTAATTTATGTGCATATGTATATATATATTCTTCTTTCAGCATGTGTCCTCATCCCTATTGTCCTTTAAGTTTCTAACTTACTAATCACCAATCTATCTCTTGCTAGGAGAATCCATCTGTTGAAAGTCTCGCTCAGGTTATTGTTAACTATCAAACACTTTGACTTAAATTATTGGTATGACCTAGCCCAACTCTCTTATAGATAATCAAGTAAATCAAAAACATATTCAGGTCTAATTTTACCCAATTTTTTCAATTGCTCATTGAAATATTCAACGTAAGTTTACTATGTACATGCCCAAAATTGTCTCCTTAAGTCGTCACACTTCATTGACTATGCTAATTATGATAAATGTGTCTGGCACACACTCTATGATATGCTTTTAGAAGCATCTCTTCAATAGCTCATATTAAACCTTAAAAACATAAGTAATAAAATAAATGTTGAATAACAAATTATAATAGCATATCTTACAAACAACACAAGTAAAAAGAACTAAATACCTTTTGAATGTTAGAAATTATTGTCACTCTATCTTAATTTTCTAACTCTAAATCAATAAATAGGAGTAGTAAAAACCAGCTCCATGAATCAATATTTTGACTTCAATAACCACCCACGCTACAAGATATATGCTCCCATCTTCATCTTTTCTAACTACACCGATTAGTTGCCCTTGAAATTCATTCTTTAAGAAACAATCATGCATCTCAAGTATGGGTCTCAAGTGCCTTCATCATTCTTTTATAGCCCCAAAACATATATATAACTTCTTGAACTATAACACTGACGTTTCTTAATTTTTAGACAATTTCAATTCCATTGTTGATTACGAGTTGCTATGTTTTAACTCTTGGATATAACCTTATAGCTTCAACGATTCACGAGCATAGTCTAATGCTCACTCCTTTCTTAACTTCCTCTTAGCAGCCTTGCACGTCGTAGAATTCACAAATATGTTCAATTTTTCTTTTCATTCTTTAACCATCTTCACAATGGTATTGCTAGGCTTCTCTAGAATTCTTTCTCGGAAAAGTCTAGCTAGAAACTTTGTTGATACCATGTTAGGATTGTTGGTTATGAAATATGAATGCTCATACCTATATGTTTTTATTTTGAAACATACATTGTTACTGCCATAGGCTACATATATCTTTCACCTGCATCCTTCAATGCATCCAACTCTAACTTACTAAGAATTCCTTTTTTTATTGCATATTCCTGTTGTTATTAAGTAATCAATAACTACATCTTTGAACTCCTTATCATTGGTGAACTCCATTCCAGTGTCCAATTTAATGAAATACTACTTGCTTTTTGTCTAATACTTGTGCTAGGTCTTTTAATTGGTTCCCTAGACTCCTATCTACTAGGGTACTCATCACTATCAATGAAACTTACATAATCACTAAAACCAATTTCCATTGGTTGGTCTCCATCTGTAATTGAAACATCAAATGTATTGTGTACACCTTCAGATTCATCATCACCTTCAGCTTCATTAACACCTTCAACTTCATTGCCACAAATTCTCACATCCCCAACATTATTATTCTCTTCTTCATTGATATTTATATTAACTTTATTATCAGCAACCTTCTCATCATTACCTGTTATAACTAAAACTTCTAGATCTATAATCAATTCATCAAGTTCATATATGAGATACACCTCAATTGTCCCATGCATTTTTAAAAGTTTAATTAACCTAAAGCAACTTTCATTAGATTCAATAAGCCTTAAAGACTCATTGAATTTAAAACCCTGAACTCTATAATATTCCTTGTCAACCTGTAAGTATCCAAGTTCCTTCCTCATCTCACAAATTTGTCTGTAGCTAACAAAATTAAGATCCACCTTATCAAAATAACTCGACAACCCACCCTTATAACTCAACTTGAGATCTTTCTTAAAGTATGACCATAATATAACTTCAAAGCCCCATATTGAGTCATTATAACCATATAAATATCAAGTAAATAACCCCAGCAAATACAAGTAAATAAGAATTTGACAATCACATACAAACCCATATACAAGCTAGTGTGTGTAAGGTTAATTGAGAAGAAAATAACTCAACAAACAAAAAAATTATATAAAAGTTATTTCACATGTATTTCCATAAGATACTCTCTTTGGTGCTTCTCACTTTTAAAGTGGTACTACCCAAATTTTAGTTTTAACCTAAACAAAAACTGACGGGGGATAGTTAGTTGGAGGACACATAAATGTGAGTCCACATACAACATAAGTGGGCATATGTTTTTCAATTTATTTGATATATATTAAGTCATTTTCTTCTACTAATTATCTTTTAAGTAATAATTATTCTCCACTAATAAGCTTCATATATTGTTCATATTTTTACCTATAGTCGCATTCAAAAAATTGATATATATATATATAATAATTATTACTTAAAAGATAATTAGTAGAACAAAATGACTTAATATATATCAAATAAACTGAAAAACATATGCCCACTTATGTTGTAAAAAATTGAGTTTGTCAACCTAATTCTCACATTTTCAAAATTCTAAAAACCTACTTCTCATTAAATAAAATAGGAATAAATTAAATAAACAAGATTTATAAAATAGCACTTAATGATTTTTGTATAAGAATGTGTCCTCAATCTTTATTTTTGTATCCTCCACAAAGAAAATTACCCAAACCCACAAGCCAGTTTAAGTACGCGACAATATATCACTAGATTGGTGGGATAATTTCATAACGTCAAAACATAACTAGTGTATCAAAATGAATGAAATACGTGCTACCGTAGATCTAGATTGAATTTTATTATTTATCTAATCCAATTAACATAAATCCAAGATTGATTAGACCCTTTTATTTCCTTTTGGTCCCCAAAAAATTCTATGCCTCACGTGCATCGAGGAAGATCCTATCAAGATCCTTTGTCACGTGAGCCCATGTGGTGGGAACATTTTCTCCTCTGAACACCCAACTTGTTCACTGTTCAAACGGAGCATACAAAAGACACAAGAGATTGTAAGGATCTGCTCGTGTCTACATGAGTGGACCCCACCCGTACTGGCGGCTGGGTGTCCGTGTGATCCATATACGGACACGTGTACAGTGATGTAGCCATCACACCATGGGCTGGGACAAAGGAGAAAAGTGAAAGTGACACATCATATGACGTGGAGTTGCGTGGCGTTCTACTTTCAACGCCGTTGAGATTCTATCGGTGACCACTTCCTTTTCGATAAAATAGAATGTTGTGCAAAATAATAATATACTTTCATAATAATAATAATGGTCACATCATTTGGCATTAATTGCGTGATTGATGTGAAGATCTTGTACTAAATGTTGTCTTTACAATTATTTGGAGTGAAAATATCCTCCCACGTGCTCTTTTTCACTCAAATTGGAATAGAATGTGGAGCAATTTCTCTCAAATCTTCGTTTCACGAGTACTCGACCATGGAGCTGCGTTTCCAATTAATCTTCAAATAATAATTACATAGAGTTATATTTGGAATATGGTTAGGTCGGCCATGCTAGGCCCAGTCCTAGGCCCAGGCATCGACGACTCATTCGTAGGTGGTAACCTCCCATACATACGTAAAGACTTACATAAAAACCTAAACTTAGCGGCTATCCCTTATATAAGATATTACTTTGTCATGATACAGGTACGACATTAGAACCTTGATTTTCTCTGTTCTTAGCTACCAAAACCTCTACCAAAAGACTAACTTAAACGTCGGAGGGGCCTACCGGAAGTTACCCCCGGTGTGCTTTTATTGTTTTGCAGATATCTCAAAACCGAAATCAATCAACTTTATGGATCCAAACAACAACGTCCAGTCCCCTCAAAATCAGGCAGAATCAAAATGTAGCACAGGTTGTATTTGAAACAGGACAGAAGACAAACATTTTTCAATAACATTTTTGGTGCTATTCTTCATGCCCTGATAAAAGCTGACCAAATGATAATAACGGACAAAGGGAAATTTCAGATGGCATCAAATAATAGGTCTTTTCACCCATAATGAGTTAAATAACCCTCCACAGTCCGCCCACTGCAGATGATCTTACCAAATGGACGAATGGCAACTTAAGTGTGTTCTTGGATACTGAAATCCTCAAGGCAAAAAACAACAAACTCAATCTGAAAAAAGGTCAGATTCCTGTAAGAGTTTTTTTTATTTTATTTTCGGGTATAATATGAATACTTATATTCTACAATAGCAGCACTTTGTTCCACATCCCATTTGCTACAGACAAACACAAGTTTTTTGAGGATTACTGTTTGCTACAGACAAACACGAGTTTTTGGAGGATTACTGTTTCTGCTAGTGCTTCTACCTAAGAGCACTAGCTGGCACTGTGCTGTAAGAAAGAGACTAGGCACAGCAAATTTGCAGCTTGCTCCTTCTACTTCAGGATCCAGCTAATGGAGGTTTTTGTTTTTTTTTTCATATACAGGGAAAACGGAGCAAACGAGTCACAACCCACTATAGCTAAGCAACTTCTTTATTTAAAACTGCAGCGAAAAGTCAATTTCGACGGCCAACTACGTTATTAAATAATACACAAAGGGGGAGTGGTCCACTTTATGAATCTGCTTTGTCCATTTCCATTTCTGTTTACTTATCCCCGGTTGGTGAGGAAGTACAACTAAACATCATTCCTAGGAGGACTTCTACGCTGTATTCATTAATCATTATTAAGGTTTACGAACAAGGATCTAGGATCTATGTCTCGGTTCTTCGTCTAGAAGAATATTCAATATATAAACAGGTGTCATCCATGTCCATGCTTTTACAAGTGAGCACAGGTCAAGTTCGTTATGTCCTGGCCTAGGTTTTGGCCTATTTTATTCTGTTCTTGCAGTGAAAATGAAGTTGGAATTCTGCCGCAGAAAAATGCTACTGTGTTAAACTTTATGTACAGTGCACATACACTGAAAATTGCGGCAAAGAGACACTTACAAACATTAAGTTCCATTGCGATTTTGAGGCCTGAACTAAGATCAACAAATGGATTGACCTGAAGCTATCAGGAACCTACTGAGCAACTGTGACAAACTAAACCACCATTTACAGATTCTTGCAGGGCCTAACTTAGAATTGAGAACTATTTCGAATGCTGCTCAGGAACATGACTTTATTAACCCCAAGTTATAAAGAAACTTCTCTGATCTAGACCGAAAGAGATCACCCAAAGAGAACCTCCCACGTTCCTGAGGTGGAAACTTTGAACACTCGTCATCTTTCACTCGCAACACTGTGATGCCAATTTCTTTCCTAACTGCTTCGATTGTTTCAGTTTTCACAGGACATCCTGATGCATCAGTCACATAGAAAACATTCACAGCTTGAGAACCTTTGGTGGTTACTTCAGCTCGAGTGACTGAAAGACCATTTTCCCTGAATATGCGAGTCACATCAGATAGAAGGCCAACCCTGTCCTCGCTACAAAGTTCCAGCTTTATACCCTGGAATAAAGCAGTTTACAATTAGCCATTCCTGAACTGGATCAAAGAATAGGGTTGAAGTTAAACTATGCTCGCGCTTCTACCTCTGAACTTCTCCTTCTGATGGCAGCCTCCAAGCAGTTGATTACCCTCTGTCTCTCGGCTTCAGAACTAATCGGTGATCCGTCAATATGCCTGATATAATATTCCTATTGACCAACCAAGAAGTAGATCCTAGTTAAGAATAGTTAAAATACATTTCTTTTCTCAAACCAAAGATTAAAAAAAAGGATCTTCAAAGAAAAATGCTAGTTTGAAGAGAGAACCTGATAAGCCTCTAGTCCTTCAGCTATGATTGTTGCATGAGACACTACGTATTTCATATCTGTTAAGGTACAAACTGTATCAAAGAGTAGCTTAGGGCGATCTGGGCACCTCAAGTTCACAACAGTATAACCTTTATCCAAACATCTTTCCACTGTGACAAGAGGTGTTTGCCGATCACTTGCTGACCCAAAACCCTCGCATTCCACGTCATAGTCCCGATCAGCATGCATCATCTGATGCAACCTCCTATCCTTATGAGTTGAAACCACAGAAACAGCTGTATTGGCACTTTGTTTATCTCTGTCTCCCTTCAGAACATACAGGAGAAGCTGTTTGATCTTACCAAGCCGATCTGGATCATCTATCGGCAATCCAGTCGGCTCATCTGTTATGTAAACCACAGATGCCATTCTTGAATTGTGGGTCCAGACTTCTGCAGCCACTACATTACACTTGAGGTCAGCCAGAACAGCAAATACTTCAGAAAGCAAGCCTGGTCGATCTCTTCCAGTCAGTTCAATTGTTGTGTTTTCAGCATCAGCTTGGACACCAACAGACCGTCTCAAAGACCGGAAGCTAAGTGCTCCTGGTCCCAGAGACTGCAACAAATAAATTGTCTCATCAGCAAGAGTTGAAGAATAATTGTTTCAACTGTCAACTGATTACTACTACTTTCTATAACAAAGACAAAAAATGAAGGGCTGCGTCTCGCCTATCTTGTCATTACTTTATCTACTCATTTGTTGTGTCATATTGAGATGTGGAGTAATACCCTTATATAGACATTTTCCTCCACTATTTTCGTGTTAACTGGCATTCTGAAACATTTTCACGTCGAACAACTTTCTTTTTTCCTTTCTAAATCTTTCTTAAAGATGAAAATGTGTCATTTTTAGTCCATAATCTGTGTCCAGAAGCTCGTCTTAAGCCTGAAATTCATCTCTACATGCAAAGACAAACGCAAAAGGAAGGAGAAATCTTTAAGAGCCAGAAAAGTACTCAACAGAGCCAGAACTCTTAGAGGAGAAGAGATTTTCACATTTTAAGTTTGTTTTCTGTGGCCCTTGGCATTTTCTACACGTTTCCTGCTTAACTATTTAGAGGAGAAGAAAGTCGCAGACCTACCTGCTGAATTCTTTCAGACACATCGTCCTCAGATAGCTTATTCCCGTTCTGATCTGTAACGTGAAACACTGCGGAGACCAATTGAGAACAGGAACGTCAACCTTAAAGCAGAGAATTGAAGAACCTTAAATTGAAATCCAAGACAAAGAAACAAAAGCTAACCATCCATGAACCACTCCCCATCAGAAGAAATGTAAGCTCGTCTAATTATAAGATCCATATCTGTCAAAACTTGGACCACCTCTAGTAAACTACCATGCTTATTAGCACTGTCAACCTGAAAATTTGCGTCAGGATCAAACCAGTTAATCACGAAACTCGTGAATTCTTTTCGAAATGATCCTAAACGTCTAAATGATTTCAAATATGAAACACCTCAATCAAAGTGGCTGTCGTGCTCGAAGCGTTATCAACAGTAACCCTGCATAATCAACGTCAACAATAACAAACATCAAGTTCCACTGTTTTCAGTTAAAGAATCGAAATTTCAAGAAAGTGAAAGTACCCCACCTAAAACTCAACAGGAAAATCCACCAAAGAGCAACATTAAACAAAATCCCAATTAAGGGGGGGAAGAAAAAGGGAGGAAGAACCTACAAACATGAATAATACCTTGGAGGGTTCATTCGAGTCACGAGCTTCTCAAATTCATCATCCACTTGGAAAGAAGAGGACCAGTAATCCATTTGTAGAAAGGAAAAAAAAAATTACGGAGTCAAAGCTGTTCAGGCGCAGAAAATGAGCTAGACTCTGTTTATCTTCAACGAAAATGGTCTCTCTGGTATAAAAATATGAACTTTCTGGCACTTTCTGTGAAAACAAACTTTAGAGACTGAGTTGGGGTTGTGGTTATGTGTGTCTTTGTTGGTTGGTGGTAGCCAGTGGTGGTGGCTCTTGAGCTGGACGAAGGGTTTTGGAGGGACACCACATTAAAATTAAGGATTGCATTCGCCAAATATCGCAAAGACAATTATTATAAATCTGATATATACTGGACAAACTTGGAGAAAAGAGAGATAGAAAAAGAGAGAGCATCGGACGGGGCTCTCTCTCTCTCTCATCCTAGCTTGGTCGCTGCTGACATGGACCCACGATTCTTCTCTCCTAGCATTTAGTGTGTTTTGTTTTAATTATTATTCTTGTGTTTTTTGTGCCTCACGGCAACATCATGCAGGCTAGGCGGGCGGCTCTTTCGTGTGTGTTTTCCCTTCTCCGTATGTGTTTATAACAACTTTTTAGCTGCTTTGCATAACCCTTTACACGCTCTTGCAGGACACAGAGCCTCCCTTATTTTCCTTGTCTTGTCTTTTGGCATCCTCTCTTCATTTCTGCTAAGTCAGTCACCGGTTAACCTGTGAATCAAACAAAACTCTTTTATTTGTCATCCAAAAGTTCTAAATTGTGGTTCACACTTATGACTGTAATACACTTATGGTGGTGAAATTTCTTATCCAAAAGTTCTAAATTGTATTTTTATTATTTATAATTATTTTGCAGACATTCAATGTAAACATTTCAAATATGTTTTCCTTCTTGGGGTTTTTATGTTTCTTTTCCTTTGATAAATGCAACTTTACATAGCTCAAAAGCTAAAGTAGCTAAAACCTATAAAGATAGGCTAAGATAGAAGGCAAACTCTTGACTACAAATCTTCCTCCCTAAAATAATACAAGTGAAAATGCTGCAGAGACTTTGTTGTGCTTTTTCTAGGCGTAGAGAATCCAATTTTATCATTTTGATATCTTAGTTGGATTTTGTTGGGGCTTTTCTGCACTCTCTTCATTTTGAGAGTAAAAAGGAATTGTCTTTATATCTGTCACTTACTTTCCTTATCTAGCAGGATTTGGCTATGATGTAGGGACCTTCGTCTCTCTATTTTCACTCTCTACAATATCTATCACAATCTCATAATAAGATTTGTTTGGCTGCTTCCAGATATCATTATAAAGTTACAACCCACTTGTCTCATTTCTTTTTAAGTTGAAAATTCATAAATAGACTATCTATAAAATATTTTGCAGGAAAATAAGCACGAAGAAGTAAAATAGAGAAGAGCATACGTAAGTCTGGCGTAGGAGATAAACAAGGGAACACTTTGTAGTAAGAAGTAATTTGCTGTGATACAACCTGGAGTTAACCTACGCTATTTGGATCAAATTTATCTATTCTTACAGTAGTTGGAGTGGTGGTTGGTTATATTTTAATTTTCTCAGAGCCTGACTTGATCAGATGATCCTAACTAACCTTCCCACATCCCTGTGAGTGCACAATGTTGTTGGTGCTAGTCAAGCTTGAGAAGATGACCATGGGCATGAATACAAAGTGACGTAGGATAGGCGTAGGGCAGAAAAAAGAAGAAGAAGAAGAAGAAAAAGCAAGTGGAGCAAAGCATGGAAGAGTGACCAAGAGTTACCAATACAATAAATGCCACTTGCCACAGGCACAAGTGGTGGCACATGATGGCCACATGGAGAGCTGTAGAGATAAAAGAGTTTCGGTTTTGTGTGGTTCGGTTGTCTAGGCATTTCGGGCAGCACCACATGCAACTTGAATGAACTAAATAAGTTAGGAGTTATTGCAAATTTCCTTTCCTTCCATATATGCATAGTTCTTGTTGATCTTTGGAGAGATGCATATTTGCTCAGATTAAGTGCCGGTGGTGGTGGCTTCTTCTTATGCACTCACACTAAGGCTTGGTGGTCGTTAGTTTCCTTGGTAAAGTAGGTGGAGTCACTCAGATTTCTTCCATTGTTTTCCAATGAAACAGGCATGACATTGCATTAATTTAAAACAAATGAATTTAGATTTCACTATTGAGTTCCTCATCATTAAGCGGTAGGTAAGGACCAAAGAAATGGGAGGAGCTATAGAGAGGATGAGCCTCAAATGCCAAACAATTACATTTGCGTATATTTTGTCTATGTCAAGAGCACCAAGAGGGGACAGGAAGACCGTACGTGAAGAAAGCATCAAAGGCCCACCTGTTTTGGCAAGTGAAGACAGGTGATTTGGGCTTCTTTTAAAACACATGATTTAAAAGAGCACGGGTCACCCTTCTTCACATGCAAAATTCCATGATAGGCTATTGGTTGTTGGTCACACCTTTTTTTTTTCCCTCCTTCTTGCAGTAGGTTGCTCATATTTTCATTCTCCAGCAGTAAAACTATCAGTAAGTATTGTCTTTGTTTTAATTTAGCAGTGGTTGGGTCGGCTATTCTAGGCCCAAGCCCAGGTCCTCGTATCTACGGCCCATTTGCAAGTAGCAACCTCCCACTCATATACAATGACCTAAACCTAACAGGTATTTACTATATAAGTTGA
>JAOQMQ010000003.1:6834089-6846814 GCA_027563845.1 Erythroxylum subrotundum
AACCCTGACAAAAATACTAACTTGAGCGTCGGAGGGGCCTTCCGGGAACCAACCCCCGGCGTGCCTTATTTGTTTTGTAGGTATCATGTAGCCGAAATCAATCAGAATCATGGATCTGAATAATGATGTTCAGCCCCGACAAAATCCGACTGAACCAAGCAGCATGATGTGTTAAAATCGGCAAGCAAGCTATAGTTTGATTACATATTTCTAAATAATTTGCCTATTGTCCAACATTGACCTAGTAAGTGACTTTTCAATGTCACGGATGATTCACATGTCCTGTAAACAGTTCAAGTTAAGAAGTTTGGAGAAGCAGAAGCTGTGCTTTGAGCCTCTACATGAAAATGTTTACAATAATATGCGTTTCTAAACAAGAAAGGAGAAACTGGACGACCCAAATGACTCAGATGGACTCCAATCATGTTCTGAACAAGTAGTCCAGGTAGATTAGGGCCCGTTAGATAGCTGCTTCATCACATGTTTTTCCATTGAAGTTGATATTCTTTTGATATAGGACGTTGAAGAGTGTCTTAGAGTTATGTTAAGACAATATAACGTAATAAATTGGGCTTACAACTTGTATGGAAAGCTGAAAGCAACTTCCTGTTATCAGAATCCGCCAGACTCTTACGTCAAAGGGTTATATATGTATGGGACTATTGAAAGCGGGAGTCATCATCCTTAATGGGATGCTTCCAAACTGTCTTTGCTGTGGTCCATAGCCCACATATTCCAAGCGGTTCAACTGTTCATATCCCTATTCCCTTTTTCTTAAGGGATACCTTAAAACTGGCTATAGTACTACGGGTTGTCGGTTGTGTGCTCTATAAACAAGTGAAACTATATAAACCAAGCGTATACATCGGCTTAAGCCCATATGCAGATAAGGGTTTGATGCATATGCAGACACAAGTAGTCTATTCATTTCCCTCGGGGCTTGGCACTTGTTGCTGTTGCCTTGTGCTGCTATTCCACTGATATTAAAGTCGTAACTAGCTAGAGCTTCAAATCAAGACTTTGATTCTTTATCACAGTCTTGGATTGCTGAATATTAAGAAGGAATTAAAGTGAGCCTTACAGCTGTATGAAACTTTGTTAAATATATGTGTGCGCGCGAATCATCTCTTTACAGGGAGATATGAACGCCTTGCCTTCCATTAAATAATATGTGAGACTAATGAGAATAATGACCTGCCATTTACGTCAACTACAAAACGACGCTGCATTTTTTACCTTATTGTTTGCTTTATCTGATAATAGAACCAACCAAAGCATGTAGATGCTAATTTTAATAAGGAAATTCAAGTTGGAAAAGATGAAAGAGTTTGAGATAATCAAAGAATATATAGATAGAATGTTATAGAATGTTTGGCATTGTCAAAAGGTAAGGTTACTTGGATTAAACTTACCGATTCTATAATTATAAAGAAAATTCTAGTAATGATGCCTGCAAGATATGAAGCAACTATAAGCATCTTGGAGAACACAAAGGATATGTCTAAGACCACCTTGGTAGAGCTATTAATTGCTTATAAATCTAAGAACAATAGAAAGTTATGAGTTAAAATAGTATGGTTAAAGTAATCTTACTAGCCAAGCATTAGAAAGATTGAAAGAACAAGAAGAAACATTACAAGAAAAATTAGGAGTTATATAGAACAAACCTTACAAATAAATAGATCTAAAGAAAGGTTAGAAACTTAAAGAGAAATTATCCACCATTCAAATGCTAAAAGAGACCAAATGCAAAGTGCAGTAAATGCTATTAGCTTGGATATGAAGTTATGATTTATAAAAGCAATTTTCTAATGCATAAAGCAAATGCCCAAGTTATCAATCAAGATAAAGAAGACCAAACTTTTAAGGAGACATGTTTTTCAACCAGGAAATTTTTACAATGTTACCTTATTGATAATGGTTATAGAAACTATATAACTTATGAAAAAATTGACAAAATTCTCTTCAAGGATTTAAAAATAGAATCATAAAGGTCAGAATAAGGAGTGACGACTATATTCTTGCAAAAGGAAAGGAATCATCATGACTAAGATAAGTTTAAAATAATTTCATATATTCTTTAAGTACTTAATTTTGATCAGAACTTTTTGAGTATGGATTAACTAATAGAATAAGGATTCAAAGTGTCCTTTAAAGATTAACATTACATTATCTATATTATTATTGATTAGGAGATTTTAAGGTTAAAATGAGATAAAAGCTTCTCTTTTGATTCAACAGAGGAGGACTAAACAATTTATTACAATAAAGTTAGCATTAAATTTTTTTTGCTTTAGTACCATAAAAATTTGGCATAAGAGACTTGGTCATTTCCATCTTCAAGAAATGATGAAAATAGAGAAGATCATGACAAGAGGTTTACTAATGCCTTGTTAATCATTTGCTAAATTGTATTGCTTTTCAATTTGATAAACAAAATGGGATGTTATTTCCTAAGTCGACTTACAAAGCCTTTTGAAAGTTGCAACTAAATCACAAAGTTATGATAAGACCTAAAAAAATCCCATCATTATAAGGTAGCCTATACTATATTTTTATTGAGTATTTTATAAGAAGTTATGGACTTTTCTTAAAATTCAAGTTATTAGAAGTGGATATAGTACTTTTAAAAATTCAAGAAAATAGTGAAAAATCAAAGTGGATGCAAGATTCAATTTCTAAGGCTTGGTAACAGAAAGGAGTATACCTTAATAGATTTAATTTAATTTGCAAAGAATTTGAAATTAAACATTAGCTCCTACTTTGAAATAAAATAGAGTTGGAGAAAAAAAAAATCGATAGTGAAGATGGCCATATGAATGTTGCATTAGGAGATGCCTAAAAATCTTAAATAGAGGTAACTAACATAAAACTGTTTATGTAAGTTTAACTTCCACGCAAGCCTCTAGAAGATAAAACTTCATTTGAGACTTGAAATGGGTGTAAACTTCACTAAACTTTCTTAAAGTATTTAACTATGTATATTTTTTATTTTTCATAAGTTAAGAGTGACAAACTTGATAAGAAGGCATTCTAAGTATCTCTATAGGTTGTAGTTTAGTTTCAAAAGGCTACAAAGTGTATCATCCATAAATAGAAAAATTGACCCTTACTAAAGTTATACAATTTAACAAGGACGAGCAAGAAGACAAGTGAATTCTCACAAGATCTAAAAGACAACTTTCTTGAAAAGTAAATAACATATCAATGGAAAAATAAGTTAGAAGATGATCCTCTAATTAAAGTTACAAAGCTACTTTTATATATCTATTAGAGATGTAATATGGCAATATACAAACTTACTATCTATAAAGAAGAATTTAAAAACTTGAATCAGAAGAAAGAAATAAAGAAGGAGATGTTCATGGTTTAGAAAAATAAAATCAAAGATTTGGTTGACAAACCTAAAGATAGAAAAGTCATTGGAGTGAAATAGGTGTTCAAAATAAAGCCTAATGCGAATTATTTCATCAATAAATACAAGGATAGGCTTGTAGTTAAAGGGTATGCACAAATTAAGTTGTTGATATTCTAACGCTTTTGCTTATGTTGTTAGATTAGACATAATTAGATTATAACTAGAAATGACAACATAAAAGCTTGAGAAATATTTCGGCCAACTGTCAAATTAGCCTTTTTAAATGATGTATTACAAGAAAAAATATATATGGATCAACCAAAGAGATTTGTGAGGCAAGGTAAAAAAGATAAAGTTTACCTATTAAAAAAGACTCTCTATAGTCTAAAACAAGCGCTAATAACCTAGTATAATAAGATAAATGATTTTTTTAAAACCTAGGCCTCTTTTTTAATGAATAAAGTCTAAGCTTTGTAAAAAGTTTATTTGAGTACCCTCTTGGTGTGAAACACAAGAACAATGACTTTCTCATAATAAGCACTTATGTTGATGATCTTTTGGGTGACTAAAAATAATACAAAGCTAGTTAAGGAGTTCAACCAAGAAATGATGCAAATTTTTAACTGATAGATCTTTTTCTTATGATATATTTTTCGAGATAAAAATTAAATAAAGTATTAAAAATTAAATAAAGTATTCATTTGCCAAAATAATAACACAAAAAATGCTTTAAAAAATTATATGGAGGAGTGCAAAATAATAAGCACACTAATGAATTAACAACAGAAATTGAGATAGGAAGATGATGTTGGTAGAATTGATGAAGGTCATTATAAAAGCTTGATTAGATGCCTAATAAGTCACTTATCTTGATTATTGCACTGTGCTAGTGGAATTCATTTAAGAGTAGCAAAAAGAATGTTATGGTATATCAAAAGTATTGTTGATTATGGTTTCAAGTTTTAAAAGTATTGAAATTTCAAGTTGTATGAATCCTTAGATAGTGACTAAATTATATTCATTGATGAATTGAAGAGAAGTTCAGGATATTGTTTCAACCTAAGTACAAGAGTTCTCTCATGTTGCACAAAGAAGTAAGAGATTATAACACAATCCGCTATAAAGGCATAATTTATAACAACAACAATAATAATAAATCAAGTTTTATGATTAATGGAAGGTTTTATATGATTTATATATAAAGAAGAAAGATAATACATAAATTTTGTCGAAAATTAGGCAACAATTACAATTTCAAACAACCTAATATCTCACGAGAGACTAAAAATTTCAACATCACACTACTTTTTTAGGGAGGTAGTAACTTTAATTTATTACAAGTTTAAATATCAATCCATAGACTTATTCACAAAACCACATATAGTTAACAAAATCGACTTTTTAAAGTAGACAATTAGAATTTTCAGTTTTTAAAGTACAAAAAAATGTTAAATATTTGTTTTAAGAATGCACACGATCTTTTTATTTTTATTTCTTCATAAATTTAAATAAATGTTTCACATAAATAAACTATATTTTCAAGGAACAATTAGGCTAATTGTGACTTTGTGCATCATAGTTTGAATTATTAGAATTTTGGAGATTTACTAATTTTCTATTTATTGGAAGTATTATAAATGTAAAGAATAGCTGATAAATAAAGGTGTATGATTCTTTTACTATATTCCTTACCTCTTTCTTGTCTCTAAACTGGGTATTTTTCTTCTTATTTCAATTTTGATTCACTGTTTTTTCATCTCTCAAACCTACACTTTCTACTTAGAATGTTTGTATTGTTCGATAAATAAAAAAAATTGATGTCGGTAGCCAATCCTTACAATTTCAAGTAGGCTCAAGAATTTAAGGAAAGAGAGTAACCTCAAATTGGCATGGACAACGCCTAATCAGCTCAGTAGAAATTCGTGAAATAAGACATGATCTACCCTTCATATGTGGACATGATCTACCCTTCATATGTGGATCATACTGATGGATCTCCAAAGACGAAACATCTTACAAACTCTTGTTCCTGGTCGGCTTCTGGATGGCTGCATTAATGATGTTGTGGCTACTTCATTATAACTACCATTTCAATTAAGGAAAGAACTTATCAGGTGGGGTCTAAGCGAGCTACGAAGTTTCGTTGTTTAGCCTTCTCCTCAAAATGCAGCTCTTGCCATTGTGTAAGCGTAATATGTATGCTGATAACGGGAAAGAGAAGTAAAACTAGAGACTTAAAAATGTGGTACTGACAAGTGCAGAGCCAGAAATATGAATATAGTTGCCTGCTTGGAAAAATTTTCTTGTTTGAAGATGTTTAAGCATTCTATCGGTCGAATTTTATTCTCATCACCATAAACTAATTGCTGAAACTCTTGACATGTAACGTAAAGAGCATGTAGTAAAGTATCCAAATTAGGCAGCTATTAGCTGAAGTTTTAATCACCAAATAACCATTCGCGCACCAAATTCGAGTCCCTGACTTGCAGGAATTTGTTCGAAGCTATTGCAGCAAACAATGGCAGATTACTAAGAAGAAGAGCTCATGCATGCGAACCTGAAAAACATATGCATGTACCCAAAAGGGTCACTGAAGAAACACCGCAAACATAGTTTTATATTTGAAGGGTGATTGTTGCTTTTGCTCAAAGTGGAAGCAGGTCGCGTGGTAGCTATTTCTACGTGTTCTTATAGAAGAGAGGCCACGGTGACTTGAAAGGACACAATTCATGATAAAGCAAGCAAGCAAGCTTTTTACGAAGTTGTGTATATGGTTAACCAAACACTTGCGTACCAAGAATTCCTTCACATTGATGAAAGAATATTTGTCGAGTGGTAAAAGTCTTATTAACAAGAATCTTCACCTGTCCACTAGTAGGCTTCCTAAAGAGTAGAGTAGCCATAACTTGAATGAACAAGTTCCTTCAGGCAATGGAAACTCAAGAAATTAAGATCAATGTTTTGGCTTTTACCAAAAGAAATTCAAGGACTATATAAGCACAAAGAACTTGAATTTGGATTTTCTTTTCTCAAAGGAGCAAGATTATTACTTTAATCAAACAAGCAAGAAACTCGCAAAATATGCCTGACGGCCAGCACACAAATGTTTGCGTCAAAAACAAAAGACTCTCAAATGTTTATACTCAAACTAACTCGCATGCAATCTTCAAGCCAAGTTCTCTTTGTATATCACCCTGCATATGTGAAACAAGAAGGAATCATATTATCATCAAACGGTTTTGAACCAGAAATTCCACTCATCAATTAGAGACAGAAGTGGAGACGGCTAAAGCACCTGTTTTAAAGACGTTGGATGGAACTGCGAAATAAGGGCTTATGCTAGAAGCCAATTCCAGTGCTGGGGACCTATAGAAAATTTTCAAGCCTTGGCACTCACTTCTTGTCCGTGGAAACGAGAAACTATATGACACTAATACACTACCAAGCTTTTTTACCCTGCTAACAAACTCCTCTATCTCAATTCCCTCCCTGTCTTGATCCTTGAGAGTCGTCCTTATCAGGAGTTTGATGCTGTTGTTGCTGATTCAATGAGTTTACAACTCCACGACCCTGACCTATCTGCGGGTAAAATTGGCTCAAAGCTTGAGAACTCAACACACCGCTATGGCCTTCCTGTGAGAGTCCAAGCTCCAAGCCTGGAACTTGTTGATTAGTACCACTGAACATAGAGTAAAAACCCATTAATCCCATGTTAATATTTGGGAATTCAACCCCGTGGAACCCAAACTTTGGGAGATTGTTTGAGTTTTCATTTCCAAAAGTCGATGTTGACTGGCCTGAACTAGGAACAAAACCTGACCCAATTCCACCAACAGAGGGCCAAACTCCGCTTGGAACGTTAGATCTTCCCAAACTACCTGATATCATTGGCCAACTGGTCCTATCTCTGGCCCCAATACTCGGTGCAAGACCTTCAATTTTCGTATGCAAACCCGAGAGAACAGAGGTCCCCTGGTCTGAAACAGAGGATCCAGCAGCTGCAAGAGCAGAAGCAGGAATTGTCCCAGTACCAGTTGCAGCAATAATTGATTGTTCAGCTTGTTGCAATAGCCACTGAATTGTTTCACCATCAGATTTGTGACCCAATTCTCTTGTCAACTGAAAAATCCTAGCCGCACATAGAGCTGGCATCCTTATTCTTCTTCCTCTGCCATCCACTTTCTTGTGCCTATCCTTGTTTGAGGATCTCTTTGGAGCCAGTTGCTTCTTGTTGTCATCTTTGTTTGCAATTTTAATCTGAAATTCTTGGATATCTGCAGGCCTTTTGGTGGTGGTTGTGGTGGTGTTGTCTGCCATATTTGGTTTCTGTGGGGGATTCATGAAGGTGGGCACCTCTTGTTGACGATGATTTGGGCCCTTGGGTTCCATGAGAACAGGTGAAAAAAATAGGTTCCTCTTTGATTAAAGAAGATGACCTCAAAAGGCATATACTTTCTTGTCCTTTGAATATAAGGGTCATCAAATTTGGCTTTAAGTTCAAAACTTGGAATCGCAAAGTTTCAACTTAAAGTTACCACTACATGATTTAACTTATACGGCCATCGCTTTCATTCGAGTTAAAAACTCTCTCTTTGTGCATTTGGTTAAGTAACTCTACTAAAAATAAACTAGTATTCGTACGACTCGTATCAAACTTGACCACAAATTAGCAATATTTTTTGAAGATAGAAACATAGAAGCCATTGGAAATGGAGGACTAGATTTCAACTGACAGAAACCTAAGCTTGTTTCACTCAAATCTGCAAATTTCACTATGTTCCGAACTCCGACAACGATAGTTTTCAATGCTCCGACATCCATGTTAATATCTCCTGAAAGATACAGTTGAAAATAATGGCAATCACGCGTCCATTGTGGTCAGCATGGCTCGGTAGTAGATTTTATGCCTTGTACAGAAGCGAACCAGTGAGTTTCGTCAGAGGAAAATGAAAATACGGACAATGGTCCTTCATAAGGTTTTATTGCAGATAATAACAAGTGGGTCCAATGGATGTTGGGAGTTATGTTACTTCAACTTCTAGGATCATCGGGCCCTCCTCGAAGCTAAAAGTATATATATATATATACACATAAATGCAATCATGAAATGTGGTTATTCAGACTGTTCCATGTTGATAAAGCTTATATGATTGGATTTGGGTTATAGAAGAAAAAAAGATGACAGGTGGTTGTTCTTCTCTCCGGATAATCTAATAAAGCTCTAAACGACATGGCTTCATTACGTTTCTGCACTCCATGTTGATGGTATGATTACAAAAGCAACTGATAATTAGGAAGTAAGGGTAAATTGTCTAGCGATGAAAGTGGATATACATAAAACTAAGGGTATATTAGAGGCTTTAGAGCCGGACCTTTGATGTTTTCAACAACATTTCCCTTGTTCAGGAATCAGGATGTGCAGACTCTAAGCATAGCAGAATGGTATTTGGTACTGATGTGCAAGCAAAGTTCAACAGCAGATCTAGCACTAGATTGCAGAAGCCAACAGTGACAGTATTGTTTTAGAACGTATTTGTTTACTTTAAGACTTGAAGAGAGTTGCACAATAATCTTGAAGCAAGTGTCTTTTCACCAGCTAACACTCATTTGGTGGTATTGTTAGGCATTTGATAATAAAGAAAGGCCTTTTGTTTTTTCTTTTGAACACTCTACAGTCAGCTGCACTCAACTAGCCTTCTTCTTGTGACTTCAAGTTCGATAGCTATACGTAGAATTTTCAACACAGCATTGGAAGAATGGACTTTTCTCAAGGAAAAAAGCAACTTGGTGGGTGGTAATTATGGGTAGGTATGATTATTGTTTTAGTGCTTTACCTTGTTTTCTATATGTGCTGCCCATCTTGGGGACAAAGGGGGGACCCATGCAAAGTATAGCCATTGACGTATCACCAAATTCCCTTCAATTTGAAGATTGTTTTTGAAAAACAAAGATTGTTGTTACTTTACTACTGATCATGATGTTTCCATGCTCTCTCTAAATTCTTTTATCTGAAAACCGTTTTCACATCTTTAAGCTATTAGGGGTTGATCGTTCCTTTTTTTTCCATAATAATTAATCAAAACCCCCTTAATTTATTTTAAACTATGCCTTTAACTTAAGAACAACAAATTAATTTTCAACATAATTTTTACTTAAATTGTAATTCGCCTTATTAATAATAATGCCAATTCACTATAAGTAAATATTATGAAATTTAATTATTCATGTTCCATTTTTATTCTAAGAGCAGTACAATAAACCAATCAACCCCGATAATTTAGGCCATTTCTCCACCGCCTCTTTGGAAAACAGGCCTTGATGGCATTTAAAAAGGTTGTTATTGCATATCTCCAAGTAGATACTGGTCGTTCAGTTCAAACTCGAAGTCCTTGAAGTCAAAAACCACTTTTACACCAATGCCATGTACAGGTAGGTATACATTACATATCAATAAGCTATAGCCTATAGGCAACGAAAAACATGCTTTAGACCCCAAGTACTTGTAGTAATGATCCAAGTACTTGAATGATCTACTCCTAGTTATCTTTTGAAACATTGGATTCATTTCAGGGGGTTTTTCCAAGCACAAATAACTTTAATTCTCAATTATTTGGGGAATCATTTACTTGGTTTTACCTTGATTTCAAACGAGATCCAACTGGGATAGTGATGATAGTAATAGGCCAAGAACATACCCAATTTAGAACCAAATCATGAACTCCATCCAATAGAATAACAGTAGACTCGAGCAACCTATTTCGCCAATTAAAATGATTTTTTTTTGGGGTTGAATACCCTAAAAGCAATGCTCAAATTCGGAAATTCCAACTCCAGATTTTATTATTAGAGACTCTTCAGGGAGTTCTCTTCTACCAGTTTACCACCCCCTTGAGGGGCAACTTTCGTGTTATGATTAACTTTAAAACTAGCTCTAATGGTTCCTAACTAAGGAAAACGTTCCAAATCGTTCAGTAACGTACAGAAACGAAGGAAACCCGTATAGAAGCCTTGAGCACAGAGAACTAACGTCGTGTTATGCGCTTACGACAGTATGAAATGGTCTCTCTTTGAGTTTAGCGATATTGATATGACATACAGGTATATACAGACTTTTCAAAAACATAAGAACCTGCATATGTTTCTGTTACGGGTTCTAAGTCTCGACACCAAGCTACCATCATTAACTTTCTGAAGTGTGAGCTCATCATGTAAAGAGACAAAAACACTGTAACCAATTCGATGCCCAAAACAGATAGCTTTTGTCCTGCTTTCTCTCGCAGAAGTTTGTTACAATAGTCCACTAGTTCTTGTTTCCTTCCTCTTCTGTTATAATGGAGAAGAGGTAGGGATCTGATTTTATCAGACTGAGATTGTAGGGTTGTTTCATAGGCCCAAACTACGTAGGTTTGGTGATTACTTGGTTGAGTTTGGTTCAATAATTAAATTTTAGGTCTGCTCCAAAAGTCCATAGTTGAAGCTTGATTGTTTAGCTTGAACGCTGTGAAGACATTTGTTTCTCCTTGTACTAAATGAGTTATGATCTTCTGTTTAATTTACTTTGTCCAATTATGTCTAATATCTAAAATGAAGTCTTCTGTCTAATTTACCCTATTCAATTATGTCTAATATCTAATATCTAAAACGACGTCGTTTTGGTTATTAGACGTGAGTTTGTCCAACTATGTCCAATAGTCAAAACGACATCATTTGACTATTAGATAAAGTTAGAAAAAGTAAAATTAGACAGACTATCTCCACTCGTTTTGAGCATTGAACAAGGTTGGACAGAGTAAAATTAGACAGAGAATTTATATTTGACCAATAACAATATAAGTTTAAAACCTCTTTTAACTCACTAGAGTTAGCCTAGTGAAATGTGATTAAATGGGTACATTAACCATGGTCACTTCATGAGTTCAATACATTAAAAAGAAAGATAATTCTTTTAGATGCATTCAAAATGACACAATTCATTAAGAGATTATTTTGCATTAATGCTCGAGTTGATATGAAAATATCCTTTAACCATCTAATTAGACAGATTTGCTAAGAAATTAGTCTCATATGACGTTCAACGAACTTAAGATTAGCGTACAATAGAATTAAACTCAATACTTTGTTTTATTTTAATTTCATTTAAACTTTATTTATTTAAATTAATATAATTTGGTTATATGGTGTGTAATTATTATTTCCTTAATATATGTGCATTTGCTTGTAATTGTAATTCATTTAAAGTAGTTTATTATAATTTATTCATAAATAATTTATACCATGTATAATATTTTATACAATATTAAAATATTAAATAATATTTTGTAGTTTTATAATGCATATTGGAAGAGATTAATTATATATGAGATAATTATACTCTGTAAAAGAATTTGAAACACATGAATTTAGTTAAGCTTAAAATAATTTTGCAATGGGAATACATATTATTTTGGTAGTTAATCTTAGTTTGTTATAAAATTATAACTAGATAATAATAATTAATTATTTATTTATTTAAAATATAAATTTTCAAATTTCAAAATAAAATTTTTTATATCTTTACTTATTTAACAATGATATGACTAATAAGTTATACTTATCTCACTTCAAAATTTTTATCAACTTTTACGGTATTACTCATCTTAAAAAATCATAACAAATTAAATTAATACCAATTAATATGAGAGCAAAATGAAGCTATAAATTCAAGAAGATAATTTATAAAATTAATAAACAGAAGTTGAAGTTTATGACCGTTGAAATGAAGAACAAGACTAATAAAGGTTATTTTACAATTTGTATTATTAATTATAATGTCAAGTTATTTTACAATTTGTATTATTAATTATAATGTCACTTTGTTAATTTGATAATATTAAAGATTCTTCAAGCATAAATATTCCATCTTACTTAATCGCATTAGCCTTTTCATTTATTTAGAGGTGTTAAAGCTTTTATTTTTAAGAAAAAATCTCTTTAATCTTTCAAAAATTCTTTAAGGAATATTTTGGGAAGTGTTTAAATCATAATTACATTAAACAAATTAAATTGGAGTATTTAAAGTTATTAAAATCATGTTTTTACGGTGATCGGTGAACCTATATAGGTTATTTGTTAATCAATGTAGGTTAAATTTGATATTACCGAGAATTTGTTGCAACATTTGTTAATTTATCATATTGATTGACCAATATGTTTAATGGTTGACCAATGTGTGCAGTAGTCGACTAATATACCTCCTAATCAACTGACGTCTCAACAATTAGTGAATTTGTGTATTCAATCCACACTAGTAAATTTATCGATTAGGGTCTCAATGGTTAGTGAATCTATACATTCAATATAAACTGGTAAACTAATATGCTATAATGAT
>JAOQMQ010000003.1:6846914-6862364 GCA_027563845.1 Erythroxylum subrotundum
GTCGACTAATATACCTCCTAATCAACTGACGTCTCAACAATTAGTGAATTTGTGTATTCAATCCACACTAGTAAATTAATAAGCCTATTTATCGATTAGGGTCTCAATGGTTAGTGAATCTATACATTCAATATAAACTGGTAAACTAATATGCTATAATGATCGATTAACGCACAATAAGTAGCCATTATAATGGCTATTTTTTTTTTGGCTCTAACAGCCAGTAGAGATCCTAAAACGTATAAATACCTATTTTTCTCATTAGTTTTAACATCAAGAAATATTTAGGTATATTTTACACATATTTATCAAAGTTTTAAATCATTTGAGTATCTATGTCTCGTATTTATATGAGTGAGCCTCTTTGAAGTTATCGAATAATAAAGTGAGATATTTTGAATTATAAAATTTGTTTCTTGTATTATATTATTTTATTTGGAAGTGATCTGAGTAAGATTAAAGTTACTCTTCACTTTAGAAGAAGATTATAAAAGAATTTCTCTATACTGATAAAGATTATGCAAAAGTTATTATTTGTCTTGAAAGAAAAATTATAATAGAATTCTAAGAAGAATCTTGCGAGTGGACATATGCAAGGGTTGTTTGCCAAACTACTGTAAATCAAATTTTATTCTTTCTTCTTTATTATCTCTAAATTATTATCTAATTGTTTGATTGATTTATACTTAACAATTTTCTTTATTTATATATATATTGATTGTTATTAATTGAGTATTTTGAATAGAAAAGTTCGTTAAATTTTATAAATAATCAATTCTCTTCCCCTTTTTGAATGTCATTGGACATTAACACATTTTTATTAAATGTAAAGCTGAAAAATACAATGGATTTTATTATAAATCTTTTTTAATATATTTATTTTGCGTTAATTTTGGAATAAAAATTTATATAGTCATCTTTAATTTAATATTTGTTTGATTAAATTCAATTTAAAATATATTTATTTAGAAATTTGTATATTGTATCTTTAATTTTAAATGTATTTATTTAGGGCACATATTATTTTGTCTTGATTTTTTTCAAACATTAATTTAGTATCTATTTAATTTAGCTTCAGTTTTAAAAATACATTTATTAAAAAAAAATTATATATTGTGCCTTGATTTTGTAAATGCATTTGTTTAAACAGATAATATTTCTCGATTTTCAAAAATGATAAAATAGTAATAAAACATGAGGTATTGTTTTATCTTGATGTGCCACGAATCGGTGAAAATGATTGATGTTTAAGTTCGTCTGAAAATAGTGCATGAACCACGTTTTAGAAGATTAGTCTTGTTATTAGTCTAAAAGAGAATCAATTGAGATGTTGCACTATGTAAGGTCAGAAAATGAATTATTGATAATGTATTACCACTACACCTGGCGGCTGAGTACAGCCACTCTTAGAATAAATGGTCGATAATTAATGATCCTCCTCCTCTTTCAGGTTAAGCTTGAAGAAAATGGAATAAGAGAACATATTCACATATTTAAGAAAGGAGGTTTTGCATTGCCATGTTCAGCCCCACCAAAGCAGAAACAAGCGTGACCATTGTATCAAGAAGCTCTCTGATACTGAGATTTGAGGAGATTCTTGCAAGCATCTACACACTTGGACAGTACACATGGATCCATCAAGATCCCATGCATCCACTCCTTCAACTTTGCTTGGACTGGTTGCCATGAAAGCTCAGCTCACCAGAACAAGCGCCAATACAGATTTCATCACACTAGCTTTGTGCTTCATTGAACAAAGTTAAAATTGGCAACTAAAACGTTCTTGGAAAAGAAACCTGATTCTCTACACTGTTTTTGCAGTTTCCTACTCACTGCACGTTAATATTATACCCTTTTGTAGTCAGAGTTAAGAGAAGGCATTAATTGGTTATGGATTGATCTTATTTTACCTTGACTTTCGTAGGGATAACCGCGGGCTGGCTCTGCCAATTTTTTTAAAATAATTTTTCGCAGGAGCAGTTTCTCAGCATATTTTCTAGGAAGTATTTTGCTTCTGAAAAACAGTAATATCATGCAAATTTTACCGCTCGAATTATTCTAAGCTTTTCTGATATATAAAACATGACGATGAGTCGAAGTTAATATACAAATAGTAGCTGTACTCCTCGAAAACTATAAACTATAACCCTGTGGTATGGCTTTCCCAACCACTAGACCATAATAAAAGAACTCATGGAAGACCTGAAATGTCAAATACCTATTATCGTACTATTGAACAGGAAGTAATCCAAAGGCATAAGTTAAACGTACTTCTCTTTTTTAATCAGAAAACTTAAAAAACTCTCCTTTAAGGAACCAGGACTCTTACCGGGATGAAGATTTTTAAGGTTGTTACTGACATATCTCATAAATGTTCGATTTTGATGTGAAATGATAGATTTTGAGAAGCATATTATATCTTGCGGCTGACAAATTATTTGGTTTCAGAAGCTAGAACAGACAGGGCATCAGTGTATGTATTCTCAAGGAAGAAAATGTAGGAAATATGCCTTCAGAACTAATGAACTAATCCTTCTCTTCCATTACAGTTAAACAGAAGTAAGCTCCATGCTTCTTATCTTCCATAGAGTTCATTTACAAGAGCTGTCCTAACTCCAAGGTGATTCACGTAGCCAATAAATATATTCAAGTTACAAGCAATCTACTCTTCTCGTTATAATAAAAATGTCAAAAGAAAATGCAAGGGTTATGGCTCTATACCAAGATCGCCCCATCTCACATTGTATCTTGCTGCAAGATAGTGAGCCCCAACAGGGCCCCTACTACCGTAAGGGTAGTACTCAGGGTTAATCTTTTTCTGTTCTAACTCCTTTAGAACTGGAGTGAAGAGTGCCCAAGCAGCATCCAGCTCATCACTCCTGATAAATAATCTCCTTTCACCTTCAATCGCATCAAGCAGAAGCCTCTCATATGCATCTGGAATCTCCTTTGAGTATCTGGATGTTTGATTGAGTATTACAGCAATGAGTAAAATGAATTTTGAGCAAGACTTATCAAGTAATAATGATCAGAAAGGGAGATCATCTTTATTGCAATTTGTTCACTTTGGACAAGGGCAGCTCATACGGTAGTTGTAAGTTATGCTTCAGTTTACATGGGAAAGAAAAGGCGAACTAATCGTAAGGTTTCACATGTTTTACCAGCTAAAGAAAATATTATAGTAGTCAGGGATTTGAGAGCTTAAACTAAAAAATGAAGATGGGATGCTTACATGATGCAAATTTCTTATGCATAAAATTCAAAAAAATGAAATACCTTGCTGCATAGTGAAGATTCAGGTTGCTACGGTCCAATCTCATTCCCAATCCAGGGACTTTGTTATTTATCTTCAAATATATAGCTTCATCTGGTTGCACTCGGATAACAAGTTCATTTGTAGCCCGATCAAGATCTGTTCCGAAATTCCGATTGTACAAGTTGCCAGGCACATGTCTGAACTGTACCCTGATCTCGGCTCTGAGGGAAACAGGTAAATTGCGGGTATTAAACAACAAAATCAGTTTCATATTATTATACAGGCTGCAAGATGCATAATGCGGCCTACCTCTTTGTATGCAATGCTTTGCCAGCTTTCATCAGAAAGGGCACTCCATCCCATCTTGCATTATCTATGAAAAGAGCAGCTGCCGCAAAAGTAGGGGTTAGGCTGTCTTTTGGCACAGTCTTATCATCTGTGTAGGCTGGATAAGTAACTCCTCCTCTAGTGTGACTCTTGTACTGTCCAATGACCACATCTTCAAGTCGTATTGGTCTCATTGATCGTAAGACTTTGACCTGTGACCCAAAAGCAAAGAAATTAAATCCAAAAAATGAAATATCAGAGTGCTACACATTTAGGTTACGAACACAGAATATAACATTGAATCTGGGAAAGCCCATTATTCAAAATGTAGACAGAAACCTTCTCATTTCTAATGTCTTCTGCATCCAAACTAACAGGAGTTTCCATGGCAAAAAGTGCTAATATCTGAAGAAGATGGTTCTGCATTATATCCCTTATTATTCCATAATTGTCAAAGTACCTGGTTTAACCAATTGAAGAAAATAAGTCACAGCGTACTAATTCTGATTTAGAACAATAAGGTCAATGGAGAAAAAAAAGTACCCTCCACGTCCTTCAGTCCCAAAATCTTCAGAGAATAAAAATTGGACATTTCTGATATACTGCCTTGACCACAAAGGTTCAAAAATAAGATTTGAGAAGCGAAGCACGGATAGGTTTTCCACCAGCTCCTTTCCCAAATAGTGGTCTATCCTGAAAAAAGAACATCAGATCAGAATATGAACCTTTCTCCGAATAGATTCTTGAATTTCTAAAATCTTCACCTGAATATTTGATCTTCCCCTAGGTACTGTTTAAGGGATTTTGTCAAAGCAGCAGATGACTCTGAATCCCGGCCAAAAGGTTTCTCAACAATGACCCTGGTCCAGCCATCACTAGATGAAGCAGTTGAGCTTGCACATCTTACTGCATCTATGAATATGTTGGGTGGAATTGACAGGTAAAAGAGGCGATTGGAAACTCTCCCACCCTGTACATGAGAATGTCATTCAATTAAATAGCATTTGAGTTATTGGATCATCAATGGAATTGCAAAGAGAAAACCTCAAGCTCACAATAACCCTAAAAAAAAAACTCAGGAACCAAGGATCAGCCCGAAATCCCAACAACCTAGGAAAGAATGTAACAGATACCTAGAAAAGTAGAAGGCGTCACTTAAAGAATAAGAACATGTTAAATAGAACAAGTCTCTGCCCATCCAACCAAAGAGATCAACCTCAGCATCTTATAGTAAAATAATGCAGTAACATAATATAATGACCAAGCTTTCTATTTTGTAGATCAAGCATGATCAACACAAGATCCAACACGAGTCATAAACGAGAGCCAAAATTTGGCTTAATGTTTCTTTTTGGAAAAAAATTTGGCTTAATGTTGACTGACAATGATAAGATTTAGTTGCTTATCTGAAACCAACCCTAACCTCTCTTGCATCTAAAGAAATTGCTGGTTATGTCAAAATGTCTAGGCCAAGTTATGATCACCTCATGTTCTTTGAGTTTCTTGTCCAGCTCTGCAAAATTGTCCCCACAATCGTACTGACCAGAGTGGTAGAAGCATCTCTTCAGAAACTGATCCATCTTTTCACCACAGTTCTCCCTGAAATTACAATCAGCAATGCATATAAGATTGGCAAGGTCCAAACCTAATCAAATTGATTCGTTTTCAGAATGCTCCTGCATCATTTTAGATGTCTTCAAAAGTTGCAGTAAGAGATGCATTCAGAATTCAAATTTGATGGCAGAGCTAAAGTATAGAGATGGAATAACCTCTTATCAATCCTGCAAGTAAGGGTCTTGCTAACCATGTTTCTAAGTTCAGCATCTGTCATCTTACTCCGTGCATAGCCAAACACAGTAAAATGCTACAAAAATGATCACGACTCAACATACCAATCTGAATGTATCATGAAAACGCTGCATATTTTCCAAACTAAGAGAATAATTAAACCAAACTTCAATTCAAGAAGAAACCAAAAGCCTAATGGAAATCGAACCTCGGGAAGACAACCCTCGTAATAAAGAGCAAAAAGAGCAGGAAATATCTTCTTCTTGGCAAGGTCACCGGAGGCACCAACCACAGTGATGCTGACAGTTGATTCATTCTTATTGACATCAAAACCAGCAGTTTCAATGAATTCTTCTGAAGAAGTCACTGAAGACAACAAGCCTTTTTTCAAAGTTTTGAAAGGAATCTCATTTTCAGCTGGGGTCGCTGGACTGGCCACCGCACCTACACTCAATAATCATTTTAAGAAAACGGTAAAAGACAAGTCTCAAAAGAATCTAACTGACTCAGAAATAACGCAACATTGACTTGCCGGACAATTCAAGTAGCTAACTTTTAACACCTAAACAAAGCAATTCCCAATTACATTTAACCAAGTCCTGTCAGTTTCCGGCATGATTAACAGGCAGACAACGGACCCATCGGGCGATTCAATTAAACTCAGTAATAAAAAGGATCTAAACTTTAAAACAGTAATCATTTCGTTGAAAATAGAGAAAACACAATATGAAATGCCAACAACGTCTAACCATCTTGCATCAGAACAACATCAGGATGGGAAATTCTCTGAGAATGAAGAGACGTCTTAGCAGGAAAGACCCTCCTTGTAGGAATCGAAAAGTTGGCGCGATGGTGTTGTTCGTTAATTGATGAAGAGAACAGGCAATAGGAAGACGAATAAGAACGACAATGCGTTGAAGAAAGGTTCGCCATTTCTTATCAACTACTGTCTCTAGGCACCTAAACTTCGTATCTGTATGTACCCAGAAAACAAAGAAGACAATATATCAAGTAAGAACTTGAGAAGAACAGAGTTAAAAAGGTGAGAAATGTGTTCGGAGACACCCAAGGTATTGGGCCCTTGAGATCTCCGAAAGGTTGCTGTCTTGTTGTCTTTTGCCTACAAGAAGAAGAATAACACTTTCCTCTCTTTTCTATTGTATGATTAAGAAGTTGATTTGAGAAAAAAACACTTGGAATTGGGCTTAATGACGCTGATTAGGGTTAATTAAACAATGTTTTATCTGAGGGTAATGACTAAATTTGCTTGTACGCCTTCTTTGACACTTGGGTGGAGTCCACTTTGGCTTTCTTCTTTCTTTCTAACATAATATGAAAACCAAAGAAAAATAATATTTTTTAAAAATTGAAATTAGTAATTAGTAGGTTTTTTTTTTTCTTTCTGCGGATCATTCGAAAGTAATTTTTTTATTAATTAAAAGTAAGATTGCGTACAATAAATCTTACTCTTATTGTAATTTCTACTATTATTTAATTATTTGAGCTGATTAACTAAGCAAAAGCATTCTTATTAGTTTCTCTATTTAAGAATTAAATCCCTTTCAAAAATCAGTCCCTTTCACTTGACTAACCTATGCTCATGTTCATCGCCAAGAATATGCTCAATGTGGAAAACATGCAAAAGAAGTTGAGGAGTACTACTATTCAAACGTGTATACCGTTGCTGTTAGATTATCTCTTTTTTTTTTTTCTTTTACGATGGATAACTAGCCGTGTAAAGAATAATCAATCATATTTATAAATTACATAATTGGAATATATTATTTCTATAAAATAATTTAAAATTTTAAAATATTATAAATCTTTTTAAAAGAACTTGGTCCAACCACTTAGACCATCTGAAGGGCGAATCTCGTCTCATATAATAATTGACCATGAAAATAAGCTGCCGAAATAAATAAGTCAAGTGCACATAGGTTTTCAAAGTCCTGGTGTAGTGTAGGTAAAAGTTGTGTAGCGCCCCTACCTTTGAACAATAAGCACGACAAGAAGCCAAAGTGAGCTTAATATGACCATGAAAGGGCAATTTTATAAATTAAGGAGTCGGGAATTGCATGGAAAGTCGCTTGTGCTTAACGCTGCTGTACTTTCTGGACCAACATGACATATGACTACAGGAGCACAACTTTTCTTGTGAGAAGGTCAGAGCCACCAACCAACCCCTCTTTATTAAATGTTCTAACTCTACTTACTGTTTAACTCATTATTCAAGACTTTTCATTTGTAATTCAATTAAATATAATTAATGCTTCTTAGGGATTGGTTTAAACGAAAATATAAAAAAAAAGATGTAATTACTAGACTATTGCTTATCTATAAGGATTTATTCAATACCAAAGTAAATAAAAATTTTAATAATAAAAAAAGTATTTTATGGGTTGAATGATGAATACTAAAATTTTAGACTTGAGTTGAGAGGAAAAGAGCTTGGGGCTGCAAAGAATATATGGTTCTTTTCTGTTTGGAAGTCTGCTGATTCCTAAGTTTGGGGTGGTCAATTACCATATACTTCCACTTAGCATAAGGTAGGCCTCGGCTTTATTCTCCAATGGGTTTGAAAACTAAGTACTCATCCATTTGAGGCCTTCAAAAGCTCAGAACTATTGTCCTGTAACATAAATGAGCCCGAGCCCGAGACCAAGACCCCTTTAGAACTATAACAATAAAAATTTTGGAAGACAAAAGGTGCAGGCAAGTTAGGCGTGCAAAAAGAGCAGCCGCCAAGTGTAAAATTATACTAGAACGAATCCCTTAGGTATTAAGGAAGGAATTGTTCAATCAGAGAGGTCAAGGTCACAAAAGTGGATGGATGGAAACGCAGGGCTCATCTCGTGCCCAAATTAGGAACTAAAATATTCTATTGGCCCCACCACAAGTTTATGTTTTCATCTAACGGGCTGTACCTGTACATATTTTTTCATCCGTCCCATGTGTAATTTCTTGTCTCTTTACATATTTAGTATGCTAATTATGAATTTTAGGTAAGTTATTCAATAAATTTGTAAATTCTAATCAAATAACCCTATAATAAACCCCAAATAATTGATAATAAATTCTAATATAAAATAATTATCAAAAAAAAATTCTAATATAAAATGAACCATCACTTCCATTCTGAGAAGTATTTGGATCGAGGCAGTTCAGAGAATCCCTCTAGCATTTTGTATGACATCATAATGGAATAAAATATATCAACTTTTAAACAAACCTTTGGACTATCTTATATATATATAACAATGGAACCACATTGAGTAAGCACTAATTAAGTTATTTGGCCGTATAATATATAATTCATAAATTATTTTAAAATTAAATACCATACTCAATATGATTAATGTTTGCAAATATCAAAATATCTTGATTAAGAATTGTGGGTGAGTTATAGTCGAAATATTTTTTCATGGTGGAAATTTTGGGTAGATAGAAGGATGGAAATAAAAGAGCAAAGTTTTAGAATTATGAGATATGGTAAAATAGAATTTTAGTAATTTTAAGCTTTTGATGAAATAGAGTTTTAGTGCTACGAAACTTGTGTGGAAATAGAATACTAATGTTCTTAGGAATACGTGGAAATAAAGTTTCATTGTAATTAGAAACTCTTACATACCTTGTTAAGAGTTATACAAGTTAGTAGTTTTGGTCATACTTTTCCTTACTAAATTCATATGAGAATTTTGTTGATACCATATTGTATGATAGAGCAACGACGGAGCTACATAGGGCCCAGTGATGCATTGGGTCTCTCAAGGTTTTTTTTAAAAAATATTTTTATATATTGGGTCTCTCAAGGTTTTTTTTTAAAAAATATTTTTATGCATCACTGGGCCCTATGTAGCTCCGTCGTTGCTCTATCATAAAATGTTGATATATATATGTATATATATATAAAAGGATGGAGTTATTTAAAGGTCAGTAGTGCGCTGGGCCCTCCAAAATTTAAAAAAATAATAATATCTGAGCCCTCTTATATTAAATTTCTGGCTCCGTCATTATGATAGAGAGACTATTTATGTCGGTAATGTGAAAGATACCCTAACACATATGAATGTATGCCAAATATGAGAGTTATGAAAATAAAACATAAGTCACGGTCTAAATTGAATGCGAAAGTTGTTCGATGTTCATGTTGATTCATTTTTCATTAAAAATTTGATGGTGTACGATGAGACGAATTGAAGACATGAACGATTTTCGTTGAAACTATGCTTAGATACACCAATTTCTACCAAGCACAAACGATAGCAACATGGCTAGTTTCTGCCAAAATCAATGACTAGCACGAAAGCTACATACATATATAGTGCGCGTTTTATAATTTTGGACTCTGTCAGATTAATCATGCCATGCAACTAACTAGCAACTTCTCTTCAAGCCATCTTTGTTTGTTAATCCTAGCAATGAACTCCTCTACTCTTTTGTTTAGTTCATCAGCTGGCAATCCAATCTCTTCTTCTCCAACCTTTTCCTCTTGTTCTTCACAATCTTCTTCAACTTCCCTGTCCTTTTCCTTTTCCTCTTCTTCTTGTTCCTCTTCTGGAACTTGATGTTTGTCTTCCGCTGACAACATTCCTTCTTCTTCTTTTTCATCGTCGAACACCTGTCTATTCTCAACCAAATTCAATTCTAACTTACTCTGCTCTGTGGTTTGTGGACGGCTGGACACTGATGATCTTCTGAAACCTCTACTTCGCTCAACATACTCCTCGTAAATTTTAGCTGATGACGAACAAGAATAGGTGGGTGACCCCAGGAGTTTTGATTCTCCGACAAGATAAACAACAATAACATTAAATACTATAAACAACCATTTGGGGCAGAAGAAGGAAGATAACATTTTTGGGAGGGATAGGAATAGAAGTTGCTTCAGGGAAGAACGTAAAGAGGGCACCCAGTAAGGGTAGGAACATAGTAAAGTGCATGCCAATGCAGTGAGCGAGTGAGAAAATAGGCTGTGAACAAACTGACGAGTCTTGTAACGGTCAGTGGTTTGATGCTTTCCAAAATTGGTTATCGCATCCATGGTTGATGGAACTACAATTAAAGATCTTGGGAGTGGTCAAGATGGATAATGGAATAGTTCTTTAGCAGACACCTTTGGTTGCATGAAGTGAGGATTCTCATGTGACAGAAAATAGAGCAGTGAAATGGAGGAGTTATATAGAGACTGAAAAGGAGGAACTAATGGAGGATAGTTTGGTGGGATTCAAGAGATGCTACTTTATTCATGTATCTGTAAGAGAAGTTGCTTTTGAAAAGCCATGGCAAGTTCAAAATGTGCTTTTTAAGCCTTCATTAGCTTTCCACAATGCCTGGTAATTGTTTTCAGTTTTCTTCCATAAAAAAAGATTAACATACATAAAAAGTCAGCAACAGTTCAACATCTGTCTGCAAAATCAATTTTCTATATACAACAAATCTCGTATTCTAGAACGGGACAAGAAGTTACGTGCATATTTTACAGGACATTCTTAACATAGTTGAATGAAAATATCATATCAATTACGTTATTTTGATATATAGTTTTTGGTGACTTGCGTACATGACAGGTTTTACTTTAAAGCTATTTAATAAGCAAAAGGAAAAAGAAACAAACAAAAATTAAAAAAGTTTGCAATAGAAAGGAAGGAATTTATTCTTCCTGTTTCTCATGGCTTGAAAGAAGGAGTTCACGTGCCAATTGGCATTGATTTCAAGGCTTTTTCACGAAGTTACGCATACAGCTTTTCGTTCCATAATTGAAGTGAAAAGTTAAAGGACTTGTGATTTGGGTGCTTAATGCAAAAAAAGGGTCGTTTTCTAGGTTGTTCATGTGGCTAATCATTCTCAATTGTGTTTTTTGTAATTATTACTTTTATTTAAAAAATTAGATTGATATCTACCTAATTATGATTTCATACTTTTAACTCTTCATTTAGACTTAGATTTTAAAAAAAAACAAAATTGGTTTGGAGTTTAGGAGATCTTTAATTTATACAATAGGCTTATTGAGATTATTAATTTTATGATAAAATGAGGCTGAATAAAAATTATAATAATATAATTAAGGTTGGCAATGAATAAGTATCTTCCAAATTTTTTTAAATGAAGTGTGATTAAATTCAAGGTAGATAAAAAAAACTTGATTTGGGTTGGTTGCACAAATACTTCAGGCTACCTGGCTACGTTACTTGAGTTGTTGCAGCTTCTTGCTATTGTTCGCTATTTTCCGAGATGTTAGGGTCAAGGAATAACGCGCCTTAAGAGTTGCTTAACTAGTAAGACTCCTTAAAGACACAAATAAATATGTCATTGAATTTTGAATTAATAATTTATTAAATAATTTATTTTAATTATATAATATTTTAATTATGTAATTGATAAATAATATACACAAATAATAACTGTCATTGAAAATATAGTTTAAGAAATGACCATGATAATGCTTTTGCAAGATTGAAACTTTAGATTCCTTGTAGATACTTGGTCCTTGGAGATGGATGAAGGTTCATTCATGGAATAGTGAGCTTGTAAAAGGATTTAGTTTCGTCCAGGTACAGTTTTGTGAAGCCTGGAGATATAATAAGCCTAAAGACGAGCACCTCTCCAAAACTACAACAGATGCTTCCAAAGTTCATTTTAGCCTTTAATGAGGTAATGTGCACATCAAATGATTTGAACCACCTCCAAAATGATTTCGCAATCAAATTCGCAAATTCCTTTTCACGAGAAGTAAATTTTGATCAACATGCTTATGTATGGATAATGTTCCACAATTATTAACTAGGTTGGACAGTTAATTACAAATTCATCTATTTCCTAACCCAAAAAACTTATGAAAGGCAACTTTACAATGCTGAACAGCCAAAAGAATTGACCTGGAAGCTGAGAAGTTATTGGTCAACAGTGGCCATCTCAAACCAACAAATGAACAGAGAAACTATACCATAATTTATGGAAAGATGGCTAACCAAAAAAATTCACCTCTCAATCTGTCATTGAAGGGACTAAAATACAACAAAATGGTTTTTATCCCCAGCTTAAACAGTCAGAACTCAGAACACTCAAGAACAATAAAGAGAAGCCGGCAAAGCTACTACAAAAACTGTGGTTGTTAAAGCAGGCAGTAAACCTGCGGACTAAAGAAGAAAAAGGTTCCAAGTCTAGACGATCTAAAGAACAAAAAATTGGGTTCAATGCAATCAAAGCCCCCTCATATGAGAGAATCAGTGCACCACAAAACTGTAGGCAGGGGGTAAAAAACTAAAAATTACTACTTCTAGTCAAACTGTTAAGCCACAAAACTATTTCTTTTCACAGTACTAAAGCAACTTTCTCATGGGAGACGACTGAAGACGGGTAGGCAATCAAAGGTTCATAATGATCAGCTCCAGCACCACACCATCCTGTCACATAGCACAAGTATACACGCAATTTGTTGGCAAATCAAGAATTTAGCTGGATTGTTCAAAAGAAATAAAAAGAATGTAGCTGCATTATAGCAATAAGATGAGACGATGTGTTTCTTATAAAGTTGTGAAGCTCAATTACCTGTTCCTTTCATAAACAGAAAGAAAGGAAGCTCGCAAATTTCACATCTGGGACGATGTGGGAGAAAGAAAACACAATTTTCTTCATCAACCATGGCATCAGATCCATGTGCTTGTACCTGCGAATATTTGAGCAAAACAACCAAGCAGAATGAATATGCAAGAGCTTCAGAAGCGAAGAAAATTTATATAATATTTGAACAAACTATGAAGAAAGTGAGTGACACAAACATGCAATCTAATAGTCTGAAGAATAGCTGACAATAACCTACCATGAAAGCCAGAGAACAACTACAAATTTCTTCTTTGTGCATTGAAGTTCCCCGCTACAAAATCAAATCAAATGCACATCTAGTCCTAATATCATGAAATTGACATTTGATAGACTATAATGGCTTGAAAACTTGAAGCAAGCCCTATAAAACAGTTATCTCCATCCAATTTAGAATCATTCATCAGAAAGGAAAAAAAATTGAAAAGATGGGAAAGAAAATGAGAATCAAATAACAAGGACATGGAAATGATTAGACCAGAATGACAGCATCCATTTGCATGGATATAATTTCTGAGAACAAGCACACACTTTGACCCACCAAACGAATCAAACATACAGTGTGCAAACTCTCAAATGAAAGTAGCTAACAGAACTGTGCCCTTACCACATATATCTCACGCTTGAACTCTGTGGCAAGGCATTCGATGGCAATATCATCTCCGAACGCTGCAGCATGGCCTTGTCTATTCTCATCTACAGATAACAAACCTTCCTCAGTATATTGCAAAGAGATGATATCATAGTCATCATCAGGTGAACCAGAGATGGACATGTACTTGGCCCAACTGGGGCCGTCATTCACCGGAATACATCTCTCTTTGTAAATAGACTCCGCCGCCATCTCTCTTCAAATCACAACAAGTAACCAATAAACCAACACAGCTTTAACAACTAATACTCCTAACAATCAAAGAGTACACACCAAAATCCCAAACAACCACATACAATAAACAACATTAACAAAAGAGAACGTATTGTCATCAAAAGAACGGATCTTCAGTTTCTTTTCTTTCTTTTTGTTTTTTTGTTTTTTTGTGTCAGGAACCAGAAAGAATCGTAATGAAATCAACGTGAACAATTACTAGAAAATAGTTCCGATTATTCACGTGTTGTGAAATGAAATACCTTTGCATACCGAGCTGAACAAGCTCATCAATGGCGGAATCCAAAGCTAAGCGATCCTCCTTCTTCGCTAAAAGCTTCAACTCCTGAACAACATGTATTCCCCAACCGTTCTTCAGATCTGGAGAGTACAAGTGCCTAATTGCGTCGTTTATAGCCTGTTTCTCTTCGCTACTCGCCGATCCAAAATCTTCCGAGAACCTTCGCACCGTCCGCCGTCTCAGCTCCCGCGCGTCGATTCCACGCGCCATCATCGCTCTCTGCGACGCCGTGAAGAGGCAGTTCCCGTCCGCCGACACCTCGCCCCCGTGCGACAGCCGGAACACGACCGATCTGTCGATCACTGAGCCGTTACTGTCGGCTGGATGTTTCCAAAGGACGCCCTTATCGTGGAGTCGTATGAGGTGTCGTCGCTGTTGGTCTTCTAAGCCAATCACATCCTCCCACGTGGCGGTCTGTGATATACTCTGGTCCGTGAGACCAACGACCTCGATTGAAGCCGGCTCCGTCTCTCTCCAGTGAACGGCCGGCGACGACGGTGCTTGAAAAGTCGTCGCCACTGCCGAATCAACAAACACTTTCCCCATTCAAATTTCTATTTTGTAATTTCTTCCCTGTCTTTACACTTCTACAGAAAATGGAGTTTTCTTTCTATTTTCTTTCTGCTTCAGTAGAAGGAGTTGCAGAGGAGGGAGAGAGAGAGAGAGAGAGACAGAGAAGGGGGGGGGGGGGAGACAGATTAGGGTTAACGGATAGATGTACGACGCGGGAGAGTTGTTCTGACACGTGGCTCTATCTGGGGCATCTAAAGAGAAGTTGTTCTTTGACCTGTTGAAAGATGCTAACATAAGCCGGTAGACCATGAATAATAGAATATCGTAATATTCCCTCCTAGACGTTGCTGTGAGCTGGCAGGCATATTCCCCCTCCAAGGTAAGCAATGACGTGGATTTCGTAAAACGAATAGCTTTCTTACAAGTAAGCGTCTTGTGGGACCTAAGTTTCTGTTGTCCAATGAAATTCAGAACCAATATGAATCTGCGCCTACACGTGGTTCGAGGCTTCTAGATATCTTAGCCAACTACGGTTTTGAAGGTAACGGTCCAATTTTGACGTGGCATTTTTTTTTTAATGTTTTTAAGGTTTTCTTTTTTGTGAGAAAATGCTTTTTAATTAAAGATTAATTCTATAAGCTTTAAAATCGAATATTTTAAAATGACTTGAAAAAAGAAGCATAAGGTTTAAAATTTTGATTGGTATTATATCGTTATAAAATTGGTTTAAAATTAAATATAATTAAATAATTTAAAATATAATTAAAATAAATTATTTTTATAAAAATTAAAATAATTAAA
>JAOQMQ010000003.1:6864839-6878194 GCA_027563845.1 Erythroxylum subrotundum
CTGTGTACATTTGACATTTTGACTAATGCATGATTATGCCTCCAAGTTGTACACCTCATAACTCTCAATTGCAATATTCAAAATTACAAACTTCATACCAATTTAAAGCTAAGATAATAAGCTTCAACTTTGGTGAAGACATCTCAGTCTAATTCGGCCTAAATCAATACATTTTATTAAATAACCACAGGACATGATTTCTGTCCCTGACAGTGCTTCAGCTTAAGCTACAACGTACTTTCATGCCAATTTTGAAAATCATAGAGACAAAATTAAAATTTGACTTCTTCACAAAATTTGTAGAATTATGTCTCTAGTTTAATTGAAAATAAGAATAGTTTCATTTAGAAATATACAGATCAAAATATAACTAAAATACCGAAGCATGTGTAGAACATTTTAGTTATCAAATTCCAGCACACCTCAGCATTTTCATCTTAACACTCCCCTTTCGGGATAACTTTGCATGATCTTTATGAGAAGGAAAATGGTGTATTTCAGTAACAATTCTTCTAGAAAATTGTTCCACTATGTTTCCAGTTTGTAATAACACCAAAATTGTACAATTTGAGTAAGTATACTGAAAGTTATATCCAAAAGAGTTCAGACTGTTTTAAACTGTAACAGAATTCCTAACTCTAATTCCAGCCAGATTTTGAAATGCTTAGAGATAGAATTAACATTCGGCTTCTTCAGAAACATTGTAGACATATGTCTCTAGTTTAATTTAAATCAAGAATAAACTCATTTAGAAATGCACAGATCAAGTTATAATCAAAATACCAGTACAAGTTTAGTGAAAACACTTCATTTCTTCCAGCTTTTCTACAAACAGACTTTTGAGTTAATGTTACACGGTCATTTTGACAATAAAAATGAAGGATTTAGGCCAAACATTCTTCTACAAATATGTTCCTTTATGTCTTAAGTTTCTATTGACACTAATTTTATGCAATTAGGTTCAGAATTTTGAAAATTGTTCCAAAGTTACTACAGACTGTTCACAAACAGTGACAGATTTCAGATACTCAACTTTAAGACAACTTTTGACACACTTAGTGACAGAAATCAGATTCGACGCCTTCATGAAAGTTGTAGATATAAGTTTCTAGTTTAACACGAATTTAAATTCATCTAATTTGGATACCTACAGAGAAAGATATGGCTAAAATACCGAAACCTGTCCAGTAGAACTACTCATCCAAACTAGTTTCCAGCATCAATCATAGCATTACAAGACCTATTTATTAATGAAATAACTTACAAATATGATGATCCAAACTTCAACAAAGTTCCAGAAGTTGAGAGGGGATGTAGGAGAATGAAATTTCATGTGAAAGAAGCCAAAGTGAGGGAGTAGGCTGCTGAAATGAGCTGGAGTGTTTCAGCTATTGCTTTGTTAGGTGTCCTTAAGGCATCAAGCCACATGTCTTAATGCATGCAATGCATCAAGCCACATGTTTTAGTGCATGTAATGTCATTTGCCTAATTAAAATGCTGCCACTTATCACCTATAAAACCAGTCCACATGCCACACAACGATTAGTCCATTTGTCAATTCATTACTAGTCAATTTGTCACCAATTTAACTATGCCAAATGTCATCAATTTATCCTACCACTTGGCATTTATCCTAGTCCAAATATACCCCAAAATTTTGAAATTTTCTAAGATTCACCAAAATTTTCGAAACAACAAGTAGCAACACCAAAACAGTTTTTAACACATTTAAACCACAATTCTCAATATAATCACATTTATAAATCAATTATACCCAGAAAAATTTCAATGAATGCATGTACAATTATTTGTATATTTCAAAATTCATGTGCACTTATCAAAAATTTCAATGAATGCATGTACATTTCACAAATTTTTCTTCTTCTACACTCTTAATAATCATACAATGTCCTTTTTGCCCTCCAATATAAGCCTTATGTCTTTTAACCTTAAGTGACTTGCCAATTTTGCCCTTGATATATTCTTGTAACATTAATACTTTAATTCCATCAATCCATGCAATAAACCCTCCTAACTTTGGCATAATAATTAAACTCCAAATAAAATGGTTTATCTAACAAGACTACAAAATATATTCAGATCATGCTTAATAAAATAAATAAATAAATTCGGGGCCCAACATTAAAAATCCTACACTACATCAAGGGCTCTCCTGGTTAGGGTTTGTTCTTTCCTTGCAATAACTCTCTTCATCTTCGTGCCTATTATAATTTTGATTGAGCTAGATGCAAAACTACACGTCGTTCGACCACTGGTTGGTTTGTATAGCTTGGTGATTCTCCCATATCATGGAAAACTAAGAAGAAGCCAACTGTTTTCGATTCATCTGTCGAGGTCGAATATCGTGCTATGGCCTCCACCACCAGTAAGATCCTATGGCTCAAAGCTTTACTTCAAGATTTGTCTATTCTTCATTCTACTCGTATGGAGCTTTATTGTGATAATCGAGCAACTTTTCACATTATTGCTAATCCGGTTTTTCATGAAAGAACAAGAAACATTGAGATTGATTGTCACTTTATCTGGATCACATTTCTTCTCATCGGCTTGCTACTACTTATATTCCTTCCAATCTTCAAAAAGTTGATATCTTCACTAAAACCTTGGATAATCCAAGTGTTCCATTTCCTTAAAGGCAAGTTGGGCATTCTTGATCCCTAGGCTTCAACTTTAGAGGTAGTGTTAAGATTCGTATATCTATTCTTTATAGGATTCTACGTTTATTTCATATGATCTTGCATGTCTCTTTATTAGGATTTGGATATCTTTTTGTAAGATTCTAAGTTTATTGTATATGATCTTGTATATCTCTTAGCTTAGCCACCAAGCCATACTTGTACTATATATACCAAACGATTATCCAATGAGAACTACACAAATTTGCACACCTTTTTAGGAATCCGGTAGTATTAGGATTTCTAGGTATTCCTCTTCTTCGATTGTAGCATCAGGAATCTTGGTTACCTCCTCTTAGCCGTTCGATAAGAAAATAGACCAATGACAGGTTCTGTCAAACCAACTATTCTGTTGTCATAAAATTATGTTCTGATTTTTAAGAATGACCTTCGGTGTTCAATTCCAAAGGTTACCAGGATGCGCACAATTTGTCCAAACAAAGACCAACCCCTGGTTTATTCTTTGCAGTTGTACCCCTTGGGGATTGATGATAGTGGGGACTCCCAAGTACCTCTAGCATTATTGTCGATGAACGCCAATTGCCACCTTGTGCCAACTGCCAAGTCCAAGCATCTGTTGCCCAGATGATGGGACAAAAAGACTGAATTTAGTGGAAACATGAAGCTACAAATAAAAGCGCACCGAATAAATCCTTAAAAATACGAAATAGTTTGGTGTTTCGGAGTATCAGTTCTATAAAATCAGCCCTTTTGCTTACTAGATTCTACCTTCTCATTATGTAACTATTAAATATTGGCCCATAATTTTCTTCCTGGTATCAAACCCAGAAGGTTAATTGTACACTTGTGGAATGGAATACTTCATTTTCCATCCAAGGTTCGTTTTAGTTGCTATGTTTCTTCAGCTTTCATGCGAAAGAGAAACAAACACTCGAAGAGGAAACTGCAGTTCTTGAAGCCCAAAGGCATAACCTCTGTAAATCAACTTGGTCGGATGGAGCAACAACAGAATATGGTTTTTGCCAATCTTCTTTTTCACAATGAATTCGCAACTGTAATAACATACAAAATATGTAACTAATTAACATTCAACTTAATTAATTAATGACGAGTTTTCATAGTAAAAATCAATTTACTCTATACACAACACGTTAATGAATGTTTTTTGAAAAGTCATAATCCAAACTATTATATTATTAGAAATCACTAACTAGGCACCTTTTGCGGGGCAATTTTTCAACCACTTAGTCTCATTAGCAGATGTGAATATGCTACTTCGACCTCTCAAGTGTGGCTTTCTACTCTTCGTCCTTCGGAAAAGGCATGTTTTATGTGGACTCCAAGCTTTCTAGTTATCAATATAAAGGAACCTTGAAATGTCTAAAATTCTGGACTAGTAATAAGCACAACTTAATCCCTTCTCAGAATTGAATTCAGAAACTTTGAAATGTGAGCACATAGAGATTTGAGGAATATTTGTAGCTCTCAGACGAAGTAAAAATATGGAAGAAAGAAAATTGGATACAAGGTTTTAAGTTCGAGTCTTGGCAGCAGCAGTGTGAGAATTCATTCAATATGATGACTCTTTGTATGCACCGAACACTGAGCCGCTTTTCTAAAAAGCTAAATAAGATCAGACCGTGATTTACTTCTTCGCTACTCTATCGAATCGGAGTGTAAAAGTGCCTAGAATAAGCAATTCTACCTTTTGAATACAAGGAATTGGTACGTGTATCCATTTTAGGTGTTAAAGTCCGCAAAAATATTAACTGTTCAGCCCGTGACAGGCAAAGCTGAAATATGAACTACTTGCTGTCTCCTCACTGGGAAGTACTTGCAAGGCCCAACGCACTTTACCTTACAACTCCAATAATGGACAAAAGCTGTCCTTTGTGATTCAATTAGCCTGCATTTTCTGACTCCTTGAATGAATTAAGGATATTAAAAGATGAAACTACTTAGTGTGTCTCTATATGGGCTCTTCCTTTTAGGGTCAAAAGTGGGAAACAGTGAAAAGTGAGGAGGATTTTGATTTTTGCTTTTTTGTTTGACCAATCTACTAGGCCATGGTTCTCCTCTTTTGCAAATTTGATGCCATTCTATTTCTGGGTGGCCTGGTCGGCTGTCTTCATCCAGGTCCAGGACCAGGAGTAGGGAATTCTGGAAAGAGGACTGTAAAGAAATGCCCTTAATTAAAAAGAACACGTAAACGTAGTCCTTAGTACAGTCGGATCCGTGTGTGTTGTACGACGTGTCGTGCTCCTGTGGCCTGTGGGACCTAGAGATGGGCAGTAACAGACGAAACGGAGGCAGCTCAGCCTCATGCTACACGTTAGTTGCCTCCCTCTCTGCTATGTCAATACTAAAACCACGCGCGTCAACGAACGGACTGTTTGTTTTTCTTGCTTTTTTTAAGATTTAATAATTTTTTGATTTTAAATTTAGTTTTTATTTTATCATAACTTAATTTATTAATAATTATTTAATATTAATAATTTATGATGTAATGAATCTTTTCTTAATGAATATCATATAAGATATTAAAATAAAATTATTTGCTTAATTAATTCATAAAAATTATCTTTAAATTTATTATTAAGTATAAAAATATAACTATGATATTAGCAATCAAAGAATTTTTTATTTGAAAAAATAGGAAATAAAATGAAACAAAACGGTGACGAAGGATAAAAGACTTGGATATTTTAGTTTGTGCTTTTCTAAAATACATTTTTATACTTTAAAAGGATTAAAATATTGTAAAGATAAATTTTATGTTATTCAATATAATTTGCTATGTGATTTATTGTTTTGTGTCTGATAGAGTTTATATAATTATTTTAATTTAATTAAAAATTAAAGAATAATAAAATAATTTGACAAACTTAATAAAATATCTTATTTAGGATTTTAATATTAGAAAGTATTTTTATAATAATTTTGAAATATAAAATTGAGTTTTAGATTATTGTAAATCATAGGAAAAATTTTTATATCTTTCATTAAAAATAAAAAAAAAAAGAGAAAGGTGTTTTAGTGTTTGACATATATATTATGTGTTTTAGTGTTTGACATATATTTTTTTGATAATATGAATTAAGTTAAAATGATCATTTTTGTTTGCGCACATTTTTGCATTGACAAACATTTAACTTTAGAGCTCTTATAAAATTTGATGAGTAAGAAAAATATGATTGATGTATGAGCATGTCGATCATATATTAAATACTATAGTATATTTAAATTAATAAAATTTTAATTTAATTTTGTAAAACATATTATATTTAATGATAGACTTTCGATTATACTTTTATAAAATAATTTTATCTCTTATTTAAATTATAACTTTATGTCACGAACTCTATATTATCCTGTTGACATGAATTTTTGTTATTTATACACAGAAATACTTTCACTGTTGAATGTAAGATAAATATTTGAATGCTCGCTCGGATTAGTGGGAGTGAGAATAATATCAAATTTAATTAAAATATTGTATGAAAAATCAAAATTTTCCTTTTTTTTTTTTGAAGTTGAGAGAATTGAAGGATTTTATTACTCTATTGTACATTAAAAAATGTTTAATAATAACTTGATATATAATTAAAAAAGACAATTGGAGTAATTACTTATTAGATTTCAGCATCAATATTAAATAAATAAAATCGCTTATAAACACAAAATCACGAGAAAAGGTTCTTTAAAACATATGTATATGTAGATGAGGGTACTTAATTAAGCAGTTCAATTATATGAAAGGAACAAGATCTTTTTTACCATTTGGATACGCATTGTAGAGCTCAACACAAGAACATTTAGTAGAAATAAATACTTTCACCGACAACCAAGCCCAGCGCAAGCAGTATTTTTTAAGCTATAAATACTCAAGAAATTGTTTAACCATAAATATTTATAATTAATCGAATTAGGTGATATTTAAAATTTGTTGAATAATTTAATTTATAAATTCACATAAAATAAGAATGCGTTTGAAACTTGAGAGCGTGAAAGTAGAGGACGAACTGCAGTGGCATAAATAACCTGAAAAAGAAGGACCTGTGACCCTATCTCTATTGTCTTAAATGTCTTACAACCCTAGCTCTCTCTCTCTCTCTCTCCATTCTCAAAATCTGATTCATTTCATCAAACGCCAACATCACCACACAAACCAAAAGCTCTAGGCTTTTTATTTTTTCTTCGTTCTCTTCTTCTGTGTACACGTAACCATGAAGATAAAGAACAAAGGTAAAGTTTTTCCTTCTCCTTCTTCAGCTTCTGCAACTTTTTCCGCTGTTGTCAATGGAGAAACAGACTTCTTCTATATCTTGAAGCTACTCCCAGCTGCCATTCTCGCTCTTGCTTCAGTTCTCCCCTTTGAGGACCGTGAAGTCCTTGCTTATATGATCACCCGGTCAATGAAAACTACCACCACCCCAAACCCTTCTTCTCTTGTCCATGACTCCAAGAGAAAACCACCCAAGAAACAACATCAGCAACCAAATACTAACATCAGCAACCATAACCACAACCACACCCACAAGACGACCCCTGTTTTCGACTGTGACTGTTTTGATTGCTACAGAAGCTACTGGCTCAAGTGGGACTCTTCTCCTAACCGGGAGCTTATCCACCAAGTCATCGAAGCTTTTGAAGAACACTTGAGTACCGGCGAGAGGATAAATAAGAATGGTCGAGGTAAGAAGAAATCAGGACGTAGGCTTGGTGATAAAGCTCCAGACTTTGATATTTCAGGCCCGTCCAAAATGTTGTCTGAGCTCCAACCCACTGTTTTGGAGACAGAACATAAAGCTTTTGATGTCTCTGTTTCTGTTTCTCCTAATGATGACGTGTCTCCGGCGAACTCGCCGAAGAAAGCGGCTGATGGGGTGGCAGAGGTGGAGGAGCTCGACGAGGAGGCGACGCCGGCGGGGGAGAGCTCGGGGGTTGTTCTCTTGTCCGCGCCGGTGGTTGGCCACCGTGGTTTGGCGAGGAAGGTATTGCCGGACGTGTTGGGTTTACTAAATTCTCGTTTATGGGGGCTTTTGGGTTCCAATGTGTAGTGACTCGAGAAAAGAAAAATAAATAATATTTTTGTTGCAATTTTCAAGCTCTTCAAGGAAAAAGTTAAGAATTTTTTAACTGTGATGTAGTTCAAGGATTGATAAGTGGGTCAGCTTTATTATCCGGTGATTATTTTATATTGATACTTTTCCAAGCAATTGCTGGCTGGGAGTCATTTTCTTGGGGAGGAGACGGTTGTTGGTTGGTTTCCGGGAAAATTTTCATAATCTTTTAGTGATGTTGACACTTCAAGTAGTCTGCTTAGGAGCTAAGAATTTCTTGATTAGGTATTGGGTGGGGCAAAGGCAATTTGTTTCTTTCTTAGCTTCTTTGTTTAATGGAGGATATAGCTTTAATTAAATGAACTGCTTTATTATATTCGGTGCTTCTTTTATGAATGTCAATGGATGCCAGTTTCCTTGCTTTGTTTTGATTCCTTTTGGATCGAGTCTTTCCAAGTTTTTGTCTGTCCTTTGTATTAGTTTATCGTGCGTAGTGCACTAAATGTGGTTTAGGTACAATATTCATCATGATTAGGTTCTAGTGAAACCTCTAATTGCTCTCTTTGTAATAAGGGGTTTTGTCTCGAGAGATTCTAAAAGAAAGGTGGATTGTAGGTTTTGGGGTTGTGAGAAGGATGGTTACCAAGTTTGACTGTTTGAGAATGTGATAAAGAGGGTTTTATGATGATGGCTACCTTCCATCTATTACTCCATTAATTGGGTTGGGCCCTATGAGAATTTTTGTTTCTCTTATAGCTTTTAGGTTCTTACGATAAAAATAAATGCAAGGCCTTGAAACGATACCCCACGAGATTCGCCCTTACTAGTTAAAAACTGAAAAATGATTGACGAACCTCTACAAGAAATAAGAATGGTATGCGTATGTTTGTCATCCTTCTCTGTTTTGGAGAGTATTAGCTTTTGCTTCACCCGTGATTTTGTTTACTTATATTCCTCAGGGTAATTAATTATTAGGTGCGGTAGTCTTGCAAATCAAGGTGGGCAGTAGAGGTCAATATGAGTAAGATATAAGCCTGGGCTTGGTTTATTGAGTATGTTTTACTTATGTTGGATGACATGTTATATTCTCTGCACTCTTGACTCAGTAAATTCAACTTGTTTCCCACAGTCCATTCCATGAAGTTTGGAATAAATGTTCTTTTCTGGATAAATGAAAGATTTAAGTTGTAAATCATTTCAATGTTAGAATTCTCCAATCTTAAAACCTGAACAGCTGACTTATGACCATGTCATATCCAGCCCCTCTACAATCAGACATCATTGCATCAGAGTTGTCTGAAACTGGGGACGTGGGAAACAAGAAAGCGCAATAGCCAAGAAGCAAGTGTCCAAATTTTGGTACCACTACAAATGAATCAGGAATTCAGGGTTGCGGAGACTCGGATAGAAGACCGCCAATAATAATTGAAGGCTTCGTTGGATCATTCTGGTGTTCTAATTTTGTGACACTCAACTTAATTTTTATATTTGTGTGAATTTAATAAAATAAGTTAGAATCTAATTAATTGAAATAAATAGTGAGATTTAATGAAAGAAAATTAAAACTGCTTTATCGAGATTCTTAATCGAAATAGAGAATCTTGAGTTTACGATGTATAAATGCTCTTGGGTTGGTTCATCTTGAGTATCCGGAAGAGTGTCTGAGCAACATTTACATTGTGACAAGCCGGTCCAGCACCTTACCAGATGTCAGTTGGATTGGTTCCAGAGACCGTCCATTAATTATAACCCTGCTAGCGTTTTAAAATCCAAGGAGAATAAACGTCTGATTTAAGAAAACCATACCTGATTGGATCAGATTCCTCATAGTTGAAACTTGAAACAGTCGTTCTTTTGGTGCAGTGTCAATGTTCTGAAGCCAAAGAAAGGTCGAGACACATTAGATGGGCAATAACTGATAGGTGAAAAAAGAACTTGGTTAACCTTCATATATCTTTTGTGTTAGAACTTGTTCTATTTTGTGGATTTAGCTTATGAATATAGAATCTAGGTTTTAATTACCACAACTTCAACTGATCTATTTCGCTGTATATAAATTAATGTTCTGTCTGTTTATCGACTATTAACATTGCACTCTAGACTAATGTGTATTTTAGATTTGAAGGGCGAACAGTTACTTGAAACGTTCAATCCTTATCCGTCATTCTTGATAATTATGTCAGTGAACCTGACCAGTTATTGATTAAAAGAAAAACTACAGAAAGCTGACAATGAAATAAACTGTTCTGGAATTATGCCTTTGTTTTGTTCTCTTGTCTACTTTGGGGAATCCATGGCCCAACTCATTGTAAGTTGGAAAGAAAAAAAGAGCAAAATGGTTACTCTGCGTACTCCCTAACTTGAAGTCAAATTAAACCTAGTCTCAGCTCTTTGAACTGTGACTCCAATAAAATAACTTTATGACGAGTGATTATCTTATTAAAATATAACTTTCCCTACATGTAGAGCAGTCGATTTAGACTGCTTGTGGGGAAGCTTGTTTGAATATTTGCATGAGCTGAAAACCTGTCAGAAGCTGCATGAAAAAAATCCATGCATGAACCTTGACTTCCATGACAAAAGAGTAGGTAATTTTAGATGAGGCTGGAATTAATGATTAAGATAGATGATATTTGTTTATTACAAAGCTAATTGTGCTTGGAATGGAACTACCTCTACATTACTCATCTAATCTCAAACTCAACTCATCATAGCTACAACCACTCAGAAAACAACAAAAGAAAATGTTCAACTTGATTTCCTGTCAGATACCCCATTAACCTCAATAATACATGATAGCTTTTCATGTCAAAGGCTGTTGTTACTACTTAAGAGCAATAAGTTCTATTTCCACTTCTCTAAATTAAATTATGTCAGAGTTTCACATCTTTTGTTCTCACTTTTTCCTCCATCAGGAGCATTTAAATTTATAAAAATGAGCTTAAAATTTGTAAAATCACCAAAATAAATACTAAAGTCAATTCTCTCATAGTTCCTTTAACACTAATGTAGGAATCACTTTCTGTTAACAAGGAACGAGAGAAGATGATACAATCTTTACAGAGAAGTCAATGAAATGTCTGAGATAAAATAGACCATCAAATAGCCTATCATAATCATCAATGGTAGTAATGATAGTGCTGCCTTCGGTGCCGTGTGGTGTGAACGGAAGATGGTTTCTGCAGAATGTTGGTGCCAAAGAGAGTAGACAAAGGAGATCAACAATGAGCAGACATCTCGTCTCTCTTCTAGTTGTCGTAAATTCAATTAACTAGTAATGTTGTTGACATTATAATGATGCCAAATACTTGTGTAGCTAGTTGATAGTGTTGCTCCTTTTCCGCGAATCAGAAGAAGAAAGATAAGGAAGACACTGTAAAAATCGTCTTTCTTAATTCCTTGGAAGCTTATGTTACAAGGGATCGAAAGTGAATCGGTGACATGGGGATGGTTGTCTTCCCCACTTGGATCTGTTGTAGCACTTGTTGGCTTGTTGCTGATGGGCATTAAAAAAACTCATCATTAATTGTAAGCTTGACAATGATTTGACCATTTGGTTTATAATCCAATCAGCGATCAGTTTCAGTTGGGAGTTTCTGGCTTGGAGTACTGAAGCTGAAGCTGACTTGACAAGAAGGCTATTCCGAACGTGCATTGCTAGCTTTTGTCGATAAACAACGTTATTAGTGTTTGAGAAGCATAACCTTTGTTTACATTGAACAATTGCAAAATGTTTCTTCTCCACTGGACTTAAACAATTGTAACAGATTAAGTATTGGACATTGCAGAAACTAGTTTCAAGGGATTTGCAAGAAAATTTTTTCAGAAAAGCAAAACCCGGACGGCTGTTTTTATCTTGGCAATAAAAAACCAGAATTATAGGACTCTTCCCGCATTCTTCCTCTTAGAAATATATGAATACAAAAACATTCCGTTTGGTACAGATTGGACTACTTGGAAGATCGAAACCACGTTTCGCATTCCAATGACTACATAAGCAGGCCCTGAGCATAAAGCATATAGAACTTTGTCCAGAGTTCGGTAGGGGCTTCCATGCATGATCGGCGTTACTAGCGAGTACTATATGCACAATCTAAGACGATATAAGTGTAAGGCTTGAGATTACAATTTGAAATATCATCCACAACAATCCTAGTGGTAAAGATCACCCGTTGAGACAAGTTCGATCATTTGGGATTGATCAACCGTCTGTAGCATCAGCACGTACGGATCTTTAAGTATGCAAGAGGAGTAGGGACATTGACTGATTGACATTGACAAGCAACCACTTAAGCTTGACCCTATCTACTTGCTTGATATTGTTACCAGCTCAAGTGAATGTAAGATAATTAATTCAAAATTTCTTAATTGTTAAATTCTTTTTTAAGTAAGTTTTAAATTATCTTAAAATAAGTTTTAGATTATCTCTAATCTTATTTTATAAACTAGATTTAGTGACTAAAAATTTATTTTAGTTATTTATATTTTATCTATATAAGAAATCCAAGTTTAATAATAAAAATATAAAAATGTTATTTATTGTTTAACCTTTATCTTATCCGGTATTATTCATCTTCTTTATCCTCAAAATTCCTAACAGTGCAGTCGTCTTCTCAACAGAGGTATGACGAGGATAGTCCTAACATCTTCAAAGTAGATTCGAAAACGAGAGTTTACCCAGCACAAAGACAAATAAGCACCATAACTGTGCGTCCAAATTACCTTATACCACAGTGGGTATCACCGTCTAGACTTGAATAAAAAGGTTCAGGTGGGGATCAACATGCCTTATTTGATGTTTCCTGAAGTCGACTCCTTTCATGTTTGTGCGAAATTTGTCATGCCAACTTCGTATTTTAGCATCCTGTTGCGTACCCAAAAGAGGATAGCACAAAACTTCACCCGGCCCCACAGTTATGGCATATCATCTAACTACAACTTGGATGCCTAAGCACATGGTTTGGTTTTGGTCTGCGCAGCTTTCAGGCTTTTCCAGGGCGTTTCGCTTGTCTGGAAAGTTTCCTTTAGTTCGTTAATGTATATTTCTCATCAGGGTTCATTAGCTTCCAGTAATATACTAAATTCAGTGATGTAAAAAAAATAGACGGTAGAAAGCAGAATGGAGGTATTGAATTGGCATGGTGCTTCTTTATCTGCTCTTAACAGTTTCTACAATAAATAGGCTTGGAAATCATTATAGTTAAATATGGTTATTTAAATTGTTAGACGTTAAGGCAAAGCAGGAACTGCTAAACCTAATTGATAGATAAAGCTCACCGGCTTAAAGTGTAATCGTTTAACCATATCTACATATTGCAAAATAAAAAGCTTATACAATGCAGTATAATATACGCTACGAGATTAAGTTCAAATAAAAGCTTTTCATGATGTAATGCAGTTTTCTGGTTTTATTAATTATTAATGAGTAGAAACAGAGATATTTGGTCTGATCAAGGATGACATTATTGCATTTTGTCTCAGAGCTAAAAGCCCTTTTCTCAGTTATCACCTCCTGACTCTTATTCATAAAGGTGCAAGCGGGGCACCCCGAATTTTCCAAGCCAGGAGACCTGGTCCGGATAAGCTAAACAAAGAGAAAACACGTATCAGAAGTTGGTATAGGTGACAATCATCA
>JAOQMQ010000003.1:6878294-6890248 GCA_027563845.1 Erythroxylum subrotundum
AGATCAATGATTACTCACTAAGCTATAAGCTTAGCACGGTGGATTTGCCCCGTGTAGGTTCGGAGCGAGGAGATTAAAGACTGGGACGAGTCAACCGCAATGACCACAAGAGTTTGTTTTTGTATTGGTGATCATGTTGTTAGTTAATACTTTTGGGCCTGTAATAACTTTGAATTTCTGTTTCTGACAGTATGATTTGATGTATTGTAAGCACTGTTTGAAATGTTGTGTATGAACTAGTCTGATTTGATTGTTCTATCTTGGGTGACATCCATGTATCCTCTTAGAGAATATTTGAGTGTTACAGAAAATGGTAACCAAAAAGTTTTTGGAGTCGTCACAGGCTTCTCTAAGAGTTTCAGAAGAATCAGAAGACAACAACTAGTTTACCTTATGCAACTAACCAGCCTAGAACACCATCCTATGAAACAAATGAATCATTTCGTTTTAAGGCTCAGCTATAAGATACCTGAAGCAGATAATTATTACTCTTTGTATCGAATAGGTATAGGGTGCAGATAATTATTACACTTTCTGAGTGATCATGATTCAGGATATTTAAGGGTATATTGAATAATCTTCTGTTTTCAATGCAGCTATTGCTTAGTCATTTAACAACTTTTACAGGAATAGTCTGCAATTGATGTGAACCAATCGAGAACCATATATATTTGCATTTCTGTTTACTATTTTCTAATGAAGAAAGATCTTTGTGGCCTTGTTCTTCATCTCTTCAAATTCCGACATCAAAGTCCCTATCTTTGTGCGTGGAGTTTTTACCACCTAGTTAGTGGCAGAATATTAGCAGAATTAACCATTACAACTAAGAAAATTCATACTCCTAAACTTGCCCAAAGTAGAAATTGCAGATTGAAGCTAGACATACCTGGCATTAGGGGGATTAATATCCTTAATGACATCTCCTAATATGTATATGCAACATCTCGGGTGTATGTAACCATTCCAAAAGGAGTGTTCTATGGTCATTCAGTACAGGACTGTTTGCATGCCATGATCTAGAGCAAATGATGCAGTAGAATTCATCAGTTTCGCGACAAAACGAGTATATGTTTACAACGAATCTCATAAGATCTGGACACACAGTCCATTTGGCCACATGCTTTGATCTTGAAAATGAATAGCCAACCTAAATCTTGTAACTTTCTTATTGTTTTTGTCCAGCCACCTACAACTCGGATCCTTGGAGGTTTGCGGGAAACATTTGCCATCTTAGTCACAAACAGTTATATCTTCTGATTATGTAAAGTCCCTCTCCTCTTCTCATCACGGAAGCATTTATCAAAGTACGCGCATTCTGAAGGACGAAAAAGATGAAGGTATAGAACACTGTAGTATTTGTTTTTGGAAAGAAATTAGGACTTACTATTCGATTCTTCATCATCTAAGTACCGCATTCCCATTCATTGCAGCTCCTTGGTTGGATGCACCGTAAGCTATGGAATCATAGTAGTGAACCACTAAAGGAATTCGCCATTGGTGAGTTCTGTTCCTCCTGATTATCCTTACTGATTCTTCTAAATATTTCCATTTCCATCGGCATAATAAAAAAACCTGTTTCGTGTTTTATGATAGTTGAGACACTATCCACGAACGAACATGCAAAGAAGCAGAATTAAAAGTTTGTCATGTCTAGGCTAGATGGTATACTGGTGTGAAATACTGATCTGGTTTGTTGTCTCTTTTCAATCTGCCAGTACACATAAATAACTTACCCATTTCCTAATGTGTGATGACACTCTCTGGGGAAGGAAACAGATATGACAAGGCAATTATAAGAATAGTTAACCAAAAAATCCGATTTGTGTTGGTTGAACATAAACTATGGTCAGACAGGCACATACTGAAATTCCATAACGCAATGGTGGAATATCTATATATCCTGGTTTATCTAACATTTCTTGTGTCAGGCCATGCTTGCAACTGTCTTACAGGACAGCCATCCCTTGATGATCAACAACACTACCTAAAGCCGAACACACCTTTCAAGCAAGCTCAGAAAGACCCTTTCCGAAAATCTTTTGCTGGTTTAGAAGCAGCCAGAGAGGAAGAAGAGGAAGAATATGAAGAAGAATCATCGGCAGCAATGTCTGAGCTGTTCCATGGTTTTCTTGCAATTGGAACACTCGGTTCCGAACCAGTCAATACTGATCCATCAACACCAACATTCCCAATATCTGTTGAGAATATTACCGAAAAAGAGACTGAAGTTACAGAGAATGACCTGAAGCTCATCAATGATGAGCTGGAGAAAGTTCTGGTGGCTGAAGCTAGAGAAGATTGCTGTAATGATTCGTCAGGAAGAAACAGTTATGTTAGTGTTGGGAGGAGCAGTCACTGTAGCACCATAACGCTTAGCGGCAAGCCCATGGAAGGTCAAGACAACAATGGGAATGGAAATACAATCTGTCCACTTCAGGGATATCTTTTTGGTTCAGCAATTGAACTGTCAGAGACAACTACTGTGGCAAAGAAGGAACATAGAACATCCCTTGGTGAGCTGTTTCAGAGGACTAAACTAGCAGAGGACAATCCTGGGGGAAAATTTGATCGGGACGAGAAGCGCACCGAGAAAGAAACTGATAAGTCTGCTGTACATCTCGTGAAAAAGATACTGAAGAAGAAAATGTTAAATGCTTCTTCTAGGAGTTCTGCTGCAGCTGGTGGTGGAACTGCTGATTCTGCTTCAGCAGATACAAAACTGAATAAGGTATATGACAAGAGACATTTCAAGTCAAATATTTGCCAACGAACACCCACCAGAACATTCACAATAGCTGTCAAACAATAAATCTGAAGATTTGTTTATTAACTATTTTCATTTGTTCCATATTGATCATATGCCAATTCCGCTGTCCTCTTTATCTGTCTGGCTATGCATAATACCCATGTCCTGCAGATCCTGCAGATGTTTCACAAGAAAGTTCATCCTGAAAGTTCAGTATCTAGGCGGAAGATGGATAAGCCCCAGAAGAATGATAATAGGAAGAGCACATCCAACGGAGCACCCAACAATGGAGCTCATCTGCTTCCTGATGAAGACATGACTATACCTTCCTATAGAGCTTTACCAAAAAGAAGCTTAAGGCGCTACAAGAGTCAGTCTAATCCACCCCAATGCCTGCTAATTGGCAATGACTCGAATGGAACCGGGGAATGCTGGATTAAGACAGACGCAGAATGTAAGTACTCGATCGCTGTGTTTCACGATACTGAAGTGATCAATCTTCCCTAAAAATTGTGATCAGCTTAACGTTAATTTGTATAACAATCTTCAGGAAAACGTACAATTCATAACTAGAAAAGCTTGGAACTTTGGTCCAAAACACTCCATCCATAAGATTTTATATCACACCTAAGCAATTTGTGCCATCAAAAATTTGTGTTTTGGCTCTAACCTCTGCATGAAGCTATCCTAAGTCGTAACCCGGTTGCATGCTTTGCATTGTAGACCTCGTATTGGAGCTCTAATGGCAGACGAAGCTGGAATCAACAATGGTATCACGTTGCCATTTTTTATTATCCAGAAGTACTATATGGTGCTCGTCATAGAACTGTACTCTTATGCGTGATTATGGTGGTGATAATGTGAGTGTGTAAGTGCTACAAATAAAAAGAGAGGTAGTTGAATCCTCCCTGAAATTTGCCTAGTATTTGATGAATAGCTGTTAATCTATTTTGTAGTCGATGTACTTCACCTATTACTGATTATCACTTATCATATCCCACTTCACAAATGTTATGCAACTTCCCTTTTGAACTGGATGTTCACTGACACTAAACCGAATTGCTCAAACTTGATTGAGTTTTATCTAAACTACTGTAAATATATTCGAACTCTCGATCGTCTCCAATTTAAAATATAATATAATCTTATATTAATAAGGATAAAGGAAGTCTTAATTGAACTTTTAGATGATTTATTCATAGAAGTAAATGAGTTTATTACATTCAAATTTGAGAATTTAATACACAAGTCTAAAATTAAGAAAATTTCATTTATTTATTTTAATAAAAGAGTTTATGCCAAATTCCTACTGAATGCCTTGGTTCATCTACACTACAGCCTTAATTATGTAATACCAATTCTAGTTCTAGATGAGATGCTTCCTAGTTAACTATGTATTAGTTAATATGTCCGACTCTATGAATTTTGACCCAAGAGGAAAGCTAGACGTTTTGTAGGGAATATTGCCACCAATGGTGGACACTATATTATTATCAAGGTTAATCCACTCTCTCCAACGATAAAAACCCACAGTCCGTACAGTTTTCCTTAAATCTTGCAGGAAGTTATCAGCAACCGGAACATGTGTTGATGAGTGGCGGAGATCCGATCAAATTAATTAGCAGAATTCAGCGTATCTTTTGGCACAGTATACTGTTTTTTTTTTTGAAATTATTGTATATATATATATATATATATATATATGGTAAGATAGGAGAAAATTTTGGAATTTGATAAGATTTGAGAAAATAGAATGAATCTTCTATTTTGGCAGGTGTTTGATCACTCATTGCATCATACAGCCAGAAAGGTTGTAATATTGCGAATATGAGCAGGAAAATTTTCTTTTCTCAAGACCAATATTAGCTTTCTTTTCTTTTAGTATTCTTCAAATTTTTTTATGGTATCAAAGAAATTAACAACACTTTGAGACCAAATTGTTGTGAAAGATGGCAAAGGGTGATACTTTGAATAAACCAATTTTATCCCTTTTTCTTATGTCCATCGGATGGTCTAGAGGCTATCTTTATGACATGTTTGTTAAACAATACAAATTATGAAATGTGAGAGAAGACAATGGGGAATGTTTTTTATGCAATGAACAAGTTAGGCTTCACAAATTGAACCACAGCGAAACATGATGAAGGATCATATGAGGCAATTCTATAGGAATCCATTAATTCCATACTTGTGTTATGGATTATTAATTCAATCGATAAATCATTGCAGTCAAGTATCGCACATCTAGAGACAATAAAGGATGTTTGAGACAATTGGAAAGATAAGTTTAGTATGGGTAATGCACTGTCAGTTTATCAACTAAAGAGTGACATAACTTCATTGAGGCAACAAGGCATGTTCGTTGTCACTTACCGACACCAAGTTAAAGCGAATGTGGGATGAGCTTCAAAACTAGCGTGAAATTCCAACATATATGTGTGGGATGACAAGGGAGTTTGTCAAAGAAAGTTAAGAAGAGAAAGTGTCTCAATTCTTATTGGGGTTGGACGATTTAACCTTCAGAATATTTTGATCACAAATTTTAAGCATAGACCGACTATCCTCCATAAGTAAAACGTATGCCATGGTAAAGAAGGAGGGGCAACATCGAGAAGTTTCTTAGGATCATGTAAAATAAACAGAACAAAAGCCATTCGCAATCTAGTACAAGGGAGGCAAGGGTTTGAATTAGAAAGGGCAAAATATGTGAAGAGCCAGGCCATGAACTCGCCACTTATTTTGAGATAATAGGCTTTCCACTAGGATGGTTGAGGACAAGGTAACTCAATCTAGGCAGTCCTGCAACCCTACAAATTGTAAGGCATAATTGTATAGGAATGAGAGTAAATAGGAGAGATAAGTGAGGATCATATGCAGAAAAGGAGCTCGTTAGACCTACCCAAAACGTCCTCTCATACTCACCTTCTTTCCTCATATTATTCTTTAATCTGAACTGAACTCAAATCTCCTCATCCTCATCCTTTTATTGCATCTTCTTTGGTTTTCTTTGATCTTCAAGCCTTGGTTGTTCACTCTCCCTTAAGTAGGGTGCTTTTTTTTTAGGGTTGTTAGGTCTTTTTCTTCCACCCTTTACTTTCCTTCCCCTATTCTTTTCTCTTTTGAGTCCTGCTTTCCTAACCATCATTTTAAAAAGCACCCCCCTGTTCTCTTACTATGCAAGCACCTAAACTATCTTTTACAACAGAACCCTGCCAGGGAAGATTTTCCTTTTTAACCCACCCTTGGATCAATGCAAACCCCTCTTGCTCCTGCTACTACCTTAACCCAAACTCCTGCTTCTTCTTCAACCAATCTCACAGGTAAAAGGAGAACATGGAAGCAGGTTGTTGGAGGTTCCTTTGTGATAGCATGTTGCTAACTACCAAATAATAAATTCCTAATAACCAAACTATGCAATAAATGGTGAGCTAGGGTTAATCCACAGATAGCTGAGATGTAAATGCTATTTCAAATGTTATAACAAAAGAAAACAAAACTCCCTAAAATGATGAAGACGAGACATCTAATATGTAATGAACATAACCAAAAAGACAAGCATAAAGCAAATTTAGAAAAGTCTAACAACAATGGTAAAGAAGTGGGCTAGAGATATCTTTGAAATTTCGTGATGTTCATTGATCCTTGAATCTAAACAAAAGCATACTCTCATCATGATGTTAGCTTATGGACTCGATTAAGCTCTCAAACATTATCATGGTGTTAGCTTATGGACTCGATTAAGCTCTCAAACATTTAATTTGTCTAAAATAGGCAAAACTAATAAGCTCTAGAAATGCCCCGATCTCCACTATAACCTAAAATAGGCTCTCTAAGTTCAATAGTAAAGATGCATTGGGTACTACGAAACAACTAACTTAGGCCACTTTCTCATAAGCTCGGAAGGTGTAACATAAAGGTATGAGATTCTAGATTAGTTGATTAAGTATCTTGACAAATTCAACTAACCAATTGCTACTTCTGGGAATCACTATGGACTATTACATATCACAAGTTCAACCCTAGCCTTTGGATTAGGAAGTTACCTAAAGGTTGATCCAACCTATAAATAATTCCTAATTCATGACATTTATCCTAAATCCTAAACCAACCTAGACCTACAAGCACCAATTTAAGACAAATTCAACTCCATTCTCACAATTTCCATCCTTTCATCCTTATAATGTCTCTGAACCATTAAGTAGTCTAGCCACACATGTTCATATTAAGCACAATTGATATTAAATAAACAAAACCCATACTCAGTCAAATAAAACCAAGGCTGGAAATTATAAATGAAGTGATAAAAAGCAAAATTCAACACTAACTTAACAGAAATCAAACTTTTTATGCTAACAAATGACTAATCATAACCCAAATTACAAACTCTAAACTAATTGCATCAAAATGAAAATTCCAGCACACACAACTTACACAAAAACCCAAATTAATTGATCATGAATATAAGAACATGCATAAATTCTAACTATTAAGCACAAATTAATCAAGAGCGTCACAAATAAACAAAAGCCCATAACATAAACCATTAAACATTCAAATGCCCAACAAATTCAGATCTGAAAAATCACATAAATAAGCTCAAACAACCAAGATTAAAACTGGAAAAAATGAGGGAATAAAAATCCATTAATATAACATAAAGATTCTTTACAAAATTCATAAAGTTCAACTACAAAATCCATTAAACATTCATTCTAAATATTTTAGAACATGTAAAAATGTGATTTAACACTAAGAAAGCTTTGAACTAATTGAATGAATATGAAAATAAAACATTAAAACTGAAAGAGAATAGCTAAGCTTATCGCAAATAACAAAAACTTCGTTGGTGGTTACTCCTCTCTTATTGGAGCTTTCCAAAAATGGCAGATTTTGAGAATCTCTCTCTCTTCTTAGAGTTTTTCTAAAAGTGGCAGGTTGGAGGCTCCTCTCTAGGTCCTCTTCTTTTTCTTTGTGTAGTATGTTCCATTTATAGTAAAACCTAGGATTTTTTTGTGCCTCAAAAGTCCATAAAGCCCCTCAAAAACTTAAGTTTGGAAGGCCTTTTGTGTCTATCTGCATGCAGGCCATGATCGTGGCCTTTAGTGCATGATTGTGACGAATTTATCTGCTCTCTATCACAGTCGTGACTGACTCCCCACGATTATGGCCCTGTGCTCAAGCTTCTGTCATGATCGTGGCTGACTCCCCACGATCGTGGCCCTGGGTTATTTCCTGGGTCTTCTCCAATTCTCCTCTGAATGCCCTTGATGGTTTCCCTCTATGGATGACTCTCCAAACTTTGACAAACTTCTTCTTTTTAGCATGTATTTGTGTTCACTCCTTTAATCTATATGTAAACAAAAGATGAACACAAGTTGAGTACTTAAACACAACAATAGGATTAAAAAGACATTGAAATGCATCAGAAAATATAAGATGATTCAATCCTATCAAATACCCTCACACTTGAACTATTGCTTGTCTTTAAGATCAAGTATATGCAATACTTCAAACTTCGACAAACTTAAGTATCGAGCTACTACATATATCATAATCTTTTCATCAATGCACATAAACAAAGTCACTCATTTTACTCAAGTGTTTAAGGTCAGTGTTTCACTTAATACTCCCTCTAAGATACTATACTACCATAGGCTTGCAAATTCACCAATTCTCTACCACATAGATTGTTGGGGTCGGGTCCCATGACTGATCCCGAGGTGACCATTCGTGGCGGTCGGTTAAGGATCATGCGAAAGAGAAGTCGAAAGCATTCAATTTAAGAAGAATTTCAGCGGCAGCAATTGGCAGCCTCGCCGCGGCAAGGTATTGTTCGCCACGGCAAAGATATGGAAGTATTTCCATGGACCCTTCGGGAGAAGTTCACCGCGGTCAACATCCAGCTTCGCCGCGGCGAAGTCTCAAGGTCGAGCAACCACATCCTTTAGGACAAATACGTCGCGGTGAAAGGCTAAAGTCCTTGAATTAAACCCAATGACCTCTCAGGACAAATACATCGTGGCGAAAAGCTATTGCTTTGCCGCGACGAAGTTACCAAAATCACATATAAATACCCTTTGGGAAAGGTTCGCCGTGGCCAAGGTTTTGCTTCGCCACGGCGAAACCTTCAGATCCGAAACCCAGAATCCCAACATTCACACTAAATTCTGCACATATACATATTACTAATCCAATTCAATCATCCACTTCTATTTCCAACCATAAGATAAACATAAACATACACAAAAGAAACTTCTTTAATTCTCATTCTCATTACGAATCAAAATAGAGTTTGAACAAGCTTTAGTTACATATCAACAAATACATCATTAGCTTAATACAAAAATACAATTGATGCTTATGCTCGATATGCTGCTAAAGCTACCCAAAAGTGATTGAACTAACTTAGTTACTAAATGAAGCTATCTCGGAGTTTCCAATTGCCTTGTAAGAATCAACGATCTTCTCGTTTTGCACCTGAGGAGAGAAAAGTGGGTTAAGCTACAAAGCTCAGTGGCCAATATATTTATAACCATTGGCAACGAGCCACACAATCAAGCATATATATACAGATATATATATATATATATATATATATATATGCATATATATTTATGCATATAAATCTCATCTTAATTAAGCAATTCAATCATCCATAATCATCCATAGGTCAACGTGCACATGACTAACGAAACAGTTTCTCTCTTGCCCAAATACAAGCAAATTTCAATGCTTAATTCATTTCACACACATTCAGACTTTCCATGCTCATCATGCTTTTTCCTCTTTTCATTTAAACAAAATGCCATGTCATTTTTCAAGGCATAATATGATCATAATCACATTGCATTTTCAACAATCATAATAATTCAAACCAAGCAATTTAACACACAATACACAAGCAAGACAATTTGCCCATATTACACAACAACTATAAATATATTACCCACCTAATTTTGCTTGAAAATCTAAACTCAATTGTGTCATTCCTCTTGCTCTTGGATAGGATTTTCTTAGTTTCCTTCAACCAAACCAAGATTCATTCAACCCAACATTCTAATAAAATTCATAAAACTTCAATAATCATAAAAATGAAATAAGTACAAAATTAAGCTTAGGCTTAACCTACCTATAGCTTATCTAGGTTAGAAAAACCAAAACCTAGTTTAGAAATCCATGAAAAATCATAATGATTTCTCTTCTTTCTTCCAAAACAAATCCCACACAAATCCATTTCTCTAATCCCCTTTCTAACAAAGCAAGAATGAGAGATGAAGAAGATTACCTTAGTTTAGCCAAATCCTCTTTCTTCTTCTTCTTTCCACTTTTTCTTTCTTCTTCCCTAGCTCTCCACGCACACTTCTCTTCTCCTCTCTCTTTCACGTTTTCTCTTCTCTTCTTTTCTCACACTTATGCACACTTCTTTTCTTTTCTTCTTTCTCATTTATTCAAGACCACATTTTGGCCTTGTCCTTTCCATTTTACCCCTCATTTATTTAGTCTTTCTAATTTTGCCCTTCTTTCATTTAATGTAACACCCCACCCTCTCGAGACACGTACTCGACATCCTGAGTGATGGCCGAGTACGTACCCCGCAAGGGTTGAGTGCTAGAACGGTCAAACTCTCAAAAACTCAGTACTTCTTTTCCAAAAAAGTCACACATGAACGCGAAAATCAATAATCAATTTCGGGCCCATTCTTTTCTTTCATAACATCAAAATCACATTTATTATTATTACACTCAAGATCATTCTCATTTACAAACATTTCCCTTTTGTAAGGTTATTACAAAATAGAATATTCAAATATACATGTTACAATAATCGCGGAAGACTCAATTTGATACAAAAACAAGAAAATACAAATGCAGACACAGACTGATCCCGACCTCTACTTCTTACTTGAATGCAGTGACTATACTCCCATTTACCCAACAGGGTAACTCTTCTAAGCATGAAAAATATTGCAATTTTTTGGTAAGTTTTGCAAACTCAGTGAGTGACCATCCTTGATGGCTTACTCATCACATAACACATACAATTCACATAATTCACATCATTTCATTAATAATCATATTGAGGCACATATATTTCATATTCATTTGAAACATATCTCACATTCAGAAAATTAGTCAAACTGCTCAAATCAGACACATCAAATGCATATGTAATGCTTATAAGACTTACTTTCAATTTGTTATTATTGTGACCGAGCGCCTATAAATGTCCCGTATCTATTGTTGATACCGGGCTCATTAATAATTGTCCTATATCTGTTGGAGATACCAAGCTCATTTTATATAGTGAGCCTTTGGCTCTTATACACTTTCTGAGCTTTAAGCTCTTTTTCACATTATGAGCTTTAAGCTCTTTTTCGGTGGCTACTCCGGTTACAATAGCCTTTATCTTTCATGCATTCATGAAATGAAATGCATCACATTCACCCTTTTCAATCAGTTACTTAAGGTCCGGCATTCAACATTAAAGTTGAGAATCACTTTTTCACTTATACGCATATTCACATTTCTTTTCGGAACTCAGTCCGACATTTAACAATCAATTTGTGTTTCACATATTTCGTCAAATTAACATACAAGGAGCACTTCTATTATTATTCATGCATTTATCAACTCCTTAGACATTTAATGTCCGGAATCAGAACAATCACATTTCATTTCAATAACAATTCAAAGCATAATTTTAAAACATCATAAACAATGAATGAGACCATCTAGGTCGACTCACAGTACGCTCCAGATTAACATTTTCTTCCAAGTTTTGGAAACGTTTGAATGCGGACATTTATCCTGCACATCCAAATTATACAATATACATATTGCACACACACATTAATAACTTTGCACCATTATAAGCATTTATGCATGCACAAATATGTATATGGACTATGTACAATGCATGCTCAATGACAATCCCAGTTATATTATCAAATTTCACATCTTATCACAATTCTCATGTTATAACTCAATTACTTGTCATTTCATTGTTAGCATTCTTTGCTCTTATTATCAAATTCTCATTCACTTTAACTTGATACACTTTACTCTTCTTCTTTGAATCACAACCTTAATCGTGTGAATATCTTTATTTCCAAACAAACTTGTTGGGACCCGATCTCAGGAACCGGATCCCAACCGGAAAACGGGAACGGAAACGGAACGAAACAGAAATCGAAAGCAAATCGAAACAA
>JAOQMQ010000003.1:6898769-6925644 GCA_027563845.1 Erythroxylum subrotundum
CAGGACCACAAGTAGTCAGTGGTCTCAAGACCACTGACTACTTGTGGTCCTGTAATGAAATTGCAGAGGCATATAGCATAAATGAATACCCACTCAAATTATATTATGACAATAGAGCAATAGTCTTGTACTCAAATATCAACAATAGCTCTTTTATATCTAAACATATAGACATTAAGTTCGTTGTTGTGAAAAATAGACTTCGTAATGGGTTTTTTAGTATTGAGCTTATAAGAACAAACTCCATGATTGTGGATCTGGTTACTAAGGCATTAATGTCCAAGGTCTTTGATGAGCATGTTACTCATATGGGCGTTGATATATTTGATGTTAGTTGAATTAGTGAGAGTTCATATTATGTTCTTTGTGCTTCATACTTTACTTGATGTCATGACATTAATAGAGTATTCAGTTATTTTTCTATATTCTATGGTTTATTATTTGGTTAAAGTTGGACCAGTCGGAAATAGATCACTTCAGATGTAATTTCTATGCTCCACATCCACACTTGATCTACATTATTTGGTTCAGTTGATGCACGAGATCACTGACGGTTTAGTCACAAAAATGCCAACAACTACCCCTTTAGTCCTTGTGTCAATAAAGCTAGTGTATGAGATAAGTTTAGATGACTTATCTTCATTTTTGTGCTTTTAAAGATTAGTCATAAAGATTTGCATATGATTGGTGGTTTTGTTATGTGAGCATATGGTTATACAATCTATGTGCATACATAATTATAAATGCATATGGACATATAGACTTATATGTATTAAAGTAAATAATCGTATATATATCTCTATTATAAAGTTTAAGGACCTAATTAAAGTAATCTAATTCTCTTTGGGAGTTTATGTCATCTAATATAAAAGTTTAGGGATTAATATATATATATATATATAATTCATGAGGTGTAATTAACAAGTTAACGATATGCCAAATTTGTAATTATACATATTTAAATGGTATGGTTTCTAACTAACACATTTGAATAATTTTTATTCAATTTACATCAGTTTTCATTTATCATTTTCTAGAATAATACATTCAATCAGAATACTATGTTCTTGGAACTCTTTCACTATTTACCAAAACTTTCTTTTTGCTCATGGATTCAAGTACGCTTTTGATATATTTCTTCTTCTTAAATGATCTCTTAGGCAAGACTTATTTTAAATTTCTTATCAATTTTGGCATTACTAAGCTAAAGTTTGCCTTTTCCATGTTAATTTTTCTATCTAGTTAAATATATAGAAACATATTTCTATACTTTGACAATTAGATCAAAACAGATACAGGAAATAATCTCAAATGATATTTTTCAGGATCAAGAGAGAGAAAGGAAATAATCTCAAATGATATTTATCGAGGGAAACAATTGTTGTCATTTATTCACCATATTAACATTAAAACTAAAACGTAAAATTTCAATAACTAAACTTAATCACATAAATCGACTTTTCTAATCTAATAGATGATATTTATCTAAATTAATGATAAGGCTACAAAATTAAAGTAAATATATGACCTATAAACGTTGTTTTATTTCTAACATTTTTTTTACAAAAAGATTTATAACACCAATTATTTGCCTAAGTATTCAAATTTCGCTAAAAGAAATGTTTTATAAATGTTATTATGTGTTGATATTATATATATTTGCTTATTTGAACTTCAAAATAATGCACTTAATCCTAACTTTAAAATGTTTTTAATTGATAATCATAAAATATTTTCCTATCAAGTGTCCCAACGCTTGTTAATTTTTATACGAATCAGATGAAATATTTATTGGATATAACAAACTACCTACTAAATTTCGATAAACATCAGCTTTAATTTATTCTCTTCTATTTTTAGTACTGAACTTTTGATTGGTGGTCGTGAGAGTTTTCATTGAACTTTCTAAGATCTCTTATATAATCTTATTGACAACTAGCAATTCCATAATCACTTTAATGGATTGCTAATCTCCAAATGTAACTCATCATATCCAAATCATTATATCAAACTTGTTTATAATAAGCTCCTAATAGTCATTTATTAAAAAAGAACTATTACTAGTATAAACCAGATCATTCGATAAAAATGCACAATGAGTACTTCATCAACATCAACATCTCTTATCTTTATATATAAAGTTGGTCTACTAGCACTTTTTGAAAACTTATTTTTGATAAAACACTCATTAATCCTCCATACTAAACATTAAGACTTTGATTTAGGCTATATAAAGTCTTCTTTAACTTACACACCTTCTTCTCTTATCGTTTTATTTCATAACATGTTATTCTAAAAACCCATCTTTAACCAAAATATCAATTAGAAAAATACGAATTTGACATTAAATTGTTAGTCGTTTCATTTATAGTAAGTAATTACAAAAAATAGATTTTATTGTGTTAAATCAAGGTATAAGGAAAAAAGTTTCATATCACGTTACATATAATTATGTGTAATTAACTATGCTTTATATTTCTGAGTTAGTTATTATGTTTGCATTTCATCTAATAAATCTATTTTAATCTAACTACATTTTCACCTTTCGGCAAATCAATAAACTCCTTTGGGTTTTGTTGCGTTTTGAGGTCTTTATTTCCTTTTTTTTTATATCATTCATTTGAGCTTGCAACTTGGCATTGTTCTATTTTTTGATAAATCTCCTTAAAAGTCCTCTTTTTTTTTGGAGGTGTATCACATGAGCTAGAACTTAAAGATGTAGAGCTTAATGGGTTAGTTAGATTTGAAGGGTCTAAATCATCATCATTATCTTCTATATAATATGTGTAATAGCATTAGAAACTTCATCACCAACCATGCAAAATTTTGGTCAACCTTATTTCTCATTCCAATTTTATCTTATTTTTCATTAAACACATAAAAAATAAGCTTTTTAATATTAAGGTCAAAACATTGATAGTTGTTAGCTTAATTATTATAACCCAAAATAATATAAATTTAGCGATATTTTCATCAAGTTTGAGTTTATTTTAGGAAGGAATATGCACATAAAAAATGCAGCTAAAGACTTTGAAGTGGTTTAGCTTCCGCCTATTCCAAGTTTGGAATGAGATTTAATAATGTAAGATTGTTGTGGGACTATGATTAATAATATATGCAATTTTGTTAATTGTCTCTACCTATTAAAATTTTGGAAGACCTTTTGCATTCATTATGCTATTTCATTTCTAAAAGGCTTCCATTATTTCTTTACATGACGATGTTTTGTTGAGTAGTGTACAACGTTAACTATCTCACAATATCACGATCGATCTTCACAAAATTCTTAAATTCCTTCACAAGAAATTCACTTCCTAGATTTGTTCTCAAAATTCTCAAATAATTGTTGTTTGCTTCTTAACATGATTCTTAAACTTTTTGAAGATGAACAATGCTTCAGATCTTTCTCTGATAAAATAATCCTAAGTGATTCTATTGTCTTTATCAACAAACATAATAAAATGTAACTTGTCTTGAACGTTTTGAAGATGAACAATGTTTTAGAATTTGCTTTGATAAAATAAAGCGACGTCATCTTACTTTATTCATCAACAAAAGTAATAAAATGCAAGTTGTGATTTAGAGAAGATGTTCTCGTAAAGGCACACATGTCTACATGAATAAGTTTTTTTATCAGGTTTTGATTCTCTTCTTACCGCTCATTTAAGACCTATATCTCTACGCTACTTACCAAACTATATAGCTTGCATGTTATGCCTTCAGCTGTGATGTTTTGTTAGCTAATGACTAGAGCCAACCACCTGAGCCACTTCACTAAGATTAATATACTTGCTAAAATAATATTCATAATACTTCTCGAGCAATCAAAAATCTCATAAATAATTCCTTATATCCAAATCTATGAACTGTACTTAAAATTCTCTCATGCCCTTGTTTTTTATGTAAATTATTCACTTAAAATAATTGATAATAGATGAGTATATTACAAAACAAGAAAGTATCAAATTAAATAAAATTAAATGAAAATCAAATCCTATTATACCATATGCAACAGACACTATATCTTCCACTGTACTACTTGTCAAAGAAAAGATATGACATGCACCATTTTAGAAAATTATATTAAATGTATCGTCAAATTGTACAAATATACACAATTATATTAAATGTATCGTAAAATTGTACAAATATACACAATGCCCTAAACATAGAGTAAGTCTTGGTTAATTCACCTCGATCAACAAACTCGTTTAAAATTGTCCTTGGATAATATTCCTCGCACAATAAAATGGTATTTGCCTCAAGTAGTTCAGACCGACCAACAAACTGATCTGATAATTGCCCCAATCTAACCTACGCTAGCTGATAGGCTTCAGCCAATTAAATGTCACAATCACACATCACACATTAACACAACCATGACTTCCTCAAGGTTTTAATGTAACAAAAATATCATAAATTAGCACTTAATACACTATTCACGCACTTGTGGTACCAAAAGCTCTAAACGCGACAACAGCAGTACCACAATAACTATTGGTGTTCATCAATACTCTAACTCACACATCAAATGCCTAATAGCAACCATATGACAATACTCATTCAAAATCACAACACATGCCTAATAGCAACCATATGACAATACTCATTCAAAATCACGCTCAATTAAATATTATTAAATACTTAAATTAAATAATTTAATAATAACTATTTTTTATCACTATCCTAAATTAAGATTCTCCTCAAATTTACTTGAAATTAAAAATTAAAGCATACAAACAATTAATTAACACCCAGTAAAACATTTAAAATATACAAATAACATAATAATTAACCTAAAAAACTTCAATTGGTATATATTTCTGAATTACCAAAAAAAAAAAACTTTAACAAGAAAAATATAAACCTTACATTTACAGAAAAAAATCATAGACTAGAAACTCTTTGAAATATGTTGAATCTGAAAAAAAAAACCTTTAAAACTATTGTAAAATATTTTACCATTTGGCTTTAGACGGTTACCTGTAGCGATCCTTTTGTTTTTAATCTATTTTTACAATCTCTACCTTAAAAATGAACTTTTGTTTGTCTTTTTGGAAATGAAGTTGTTAAGATATTAGTTGGTCCAACACTTTGAGTGAATAGTTGGACACATTATTACGAAAATTTATGTCATTGCTAGTTAATCGATGGTACAAGCTATATAAGATTTTCTTCACTTTTCATAATATTTTGAATTATCTCAATAGAATAATCTTATCAAAAAGTTGTGAACAAAATATCAAATAGTATTCAACAATAACAACAAATTTAACTTATAAGTTTCTTTAACTAAATTCTCTTGTTTGAGTTCAATATCAGCTTTCAATGGCTTCTTACGAAATATAGATATTGCTATTAAATTTTATAACTTCTTGATTCTCCTCAAGCCAATATTCATATCAAAAGTATGATTACAACATCAAATAAAATTCATTTTATTTGTTGTTGAATGTAAAATAAAACACCTTTTTTATGTAAATAATCAACAACTCATTTAACCTATCAAGAATTAAACATTAAACACAAATCAATTCACAAGCATACAAAATTTTCTTCTAACTTCAAATTATATTAAGAAATTAATGATTAAAGTAAAAACTAATCCACCTCATCAACCTATCCAATAATATAAATCTTAAAAAATTGTCTTGGTATCTTGTACAATCCTTTTGCTAGATCAAAGGTAAACCATCCACTAATTTTTAATTAGATAAAGATGTCAAACTTTGAAAGTTTAGATGCCCATATATATGGTTTCATAAGATGTGATTTGATTATGTTAATTGGACTTATCCCTTTTGTTTTGGACTAATTTTGGTGTTTTAACAATGAAATTAATATTTATTTTATTTTAGGAGATGACAAGTGGAGATTGCATCAAATTGAAACATTATTTATCAAAATCATGAATTTTGAAAAAAGTTGATAGACTGCTACAGTAGATAAGGTGAAATCACGCCTTTCTTCAGATTTACCCTAAGAGTTTCAATTTAATTAGAAAACTTATTCCCATCCCAATTGTATAGGGATTTGGATTTATTTAAAAGGGAATCTCTACAAGATAAAAGGAAGACAATTTTTGGATAGGAAAAGTAAAGGATATGTACATACAATATCGCCATCATGCTCTTTCTTCCTTTTGTGTTTTCTCTTCATTTTTCATCTATTCATCTATTTTTGATGTTAGAACTAAAGTTATGTGTGACTAATTCCAAATATTCCAATTCAAGGGGAATCAAAGCTTTAGTTGTAACGTTATGAGCTTTTGTTTTAAATGGATATTTTATTTCAATTCAAGCATTCCTTATTTTGTGTTTTTTCTATATTTTATAAATAATTAATGTTGGTTGATCTGAAAAATTATTTTAATGTTAATTATTCTATAGTCATCCAAGAATTCAGTAATTTGCAATTGTTATGAAGGATTGGTACAAGTAGCAAATACTTTATTTATGAATTTGCATGTTTAACTTATGAGAAATAAGAAAACTAAATTGAATAGTTGTAGTTATCTCAATTATTTAATTTAGAATTTAGTTTTTCATTAAGCTTGTTGCTATTATTTAATTGATATGAAATTTTATCATTCCTAATTAATTTATGGTAAGTTTTGATTTGAATGTTGGTTTAAACCAATTAATTTAAAAAAAATTAAGATTTATTATAGGTTTCATAATAGGTTTCGACTAACAGATTGAATTGTCAAAAATATCAATTTTAGACTAATGATCAATGTTACAATTGGATAAGATATTTCCCTTGAATTGAAGTTAATTAAAATTGAATTTATCACTCTTTATATTTAGTTTATTCATTTTGATTCCTTGTTAATTGTAGTTTATTATTTAATAAAATCATAAACCCCCATATTGTTTTATTGATTGAAATTAAAAATCTAGTTTTTAGTTCTCTTAAGATTCATCTTAGTTCAATCACAACTATAAAAGTTTAGTGAATCATACTTAATTTTGATTCAACAACCCGACCAATAATTTCCTGGTTAGCCTCAACTGAAATATAACCCTAACTTTAATCATTGTAATCTAAGATGGAGGGATCATCTAAACTTTAGCTATAAAACTGAAGAAGGGCAACAAAGATATCAACCTCACAATGTCAATAGACAACCTCAAGCACTTACATATGTTCGATCTCAATCTTCAAACTCAAGTATGTCTTTGAATAAATTATTAAGGAACTAGCTACTAATGCTCAACAATTACAAAAAGAAACAAAAGCAAGCCTTCAAAACTTAAGAGATCATATCACTCGATTAGCTACCTTTGTCCATAAATTAGAAGGGTAAGCATCAAGAAAATTGCCTTTACAAATAGTGGTGACTCCTAAGGAGGATGTGAGACATTGAGAAGTGGAAAGGAAATCCAATCCAAATCTTCCTTACCAATAGAGGTAGGTAGGATAGCATGAAGAAGTATAGAAGAAAGATGATGTTTTATCTCATGATGCAACTAAAGTAAAATCTAATTTTTCTTTACCAATCTCAACTAAAGCACGTGTACTTCCTTTCCCTAGCAAGTTGGCTAAATCAAAAGAACAGAAATATGAAAGAGAGATCTTGGAGACCTTCAAAAAGGTAGTAATAAATATAACACTTCTAGAGGCCATCAAACAAATTCCAAAATATGCAAAGTTCTTGAAAGAGCTATGCATAAATAAAAGGATGTTGAAGGATAAAGAGAGAAAATTTTTGAGTAAGAATATATAAGCTATGATAAATAGAAAATTATTGGGAAATGAAAAGGTCCTAGTATATTTACCCTTCTTTATGTCATTAATGCGCCTATTAATGTTATGTCATACCCAATTTACTGAGCTTTAAATATAAGTTCTTTGTAAGAAACTAATATGATTATTCAGTTAGCTGATCATTCTTATATGCGTTATATTGGTGTTATAGAGGATGTTTTAGTCCAAGTTAACAATTTGGTATTTTTTAGTGAAATTTTACATCTTAACAATAAATGGAGATAGTGTAGAACACTCAGCTTTGATTTTTTTGGTAAGGATATTCATAAAGATGGCTAAGACGAAAATTAATGTGGATGAGGTATTCTTTTTGTAGAATTAGATAAAGAGATAGTGAAATTTAATGTTTTCAAAGCAATGAAGTATCCTAATAATTTCACTCCATTTATCATATAAATATTGTGAATTCAATTGAGCAGGATATTTTTAAAGAAGAAAGTGTTACTGATGAGTTGAAGATTAATGCTAAACTAGAAGTGAATAAGCGAGTTAATAGAACTTATAAAGTTACAGAATCATTATCAACAATGATAATAGATTCAAAAAATTTAAATGGTAAAATTATTATAACTCACAAGAAAACGTTATCTTCTATTTTGCAAGCTCCGAAGATAGAATTGAAAGCCTTATCTGATCATCTAAAATATGTCTGTTTGGGTGAAAGAGAGTCACTATCTGTAATCATCTAAAAAAGGTTGAATAAAAGATAAGAAAAAAGATGCTAAAAGACAATAGCGTCTTTGTTTAAAAAGTATGGAGTATATCATCAAGTAGCAATTATATATCATCCACAAACAAATAGACAAGTGGAAGTATCAAATAAAGAAGTGGAATCTGTTTTGGAATAAGACGGAAAATCTAGGAAGAAATGATTGAAGTTTTCGTCTAGAAGATGCTCTTTAAGCTTATCGTATAGCCTATAAAACACGGATAAGAATGTCCCCCTTATCATTTGATGTTTGGTAACGCTTGTTATTTACTAGTGAATATTGAACATAAAGCTTATTAGTCATTGCTGAAATTGCAACATGGATTTGGCAAAAGCTGAGGAGATAAGGAAGTTACAGTTGTAAAAACTAGAGAAACTAAGGTTGAATGCATATAAGAATTTGAGAATTGACAAAGAGACAAGTAAATTGTTCTATAATAATATGATCTTGAGGAAACAACTTGAGGTGGGACAGAAAGTGTTATTATATGATTCTCAATTAAAGCTTATACTAGGTAAGTTACATTTTTGATGACTTATTCCTTTTATTATCACTAATATATTTCCATATGTTGTTGTGTTAATAAAGAGTTTAGATATTGAAAAAATCTTCAAGGTGAATAAACATAAATTGAAATCATTTTATGAGGAGATGAGGGTTTCAAGTGTGATGGATATTGTTTTGACACTTTCCCAATATGTAGAATATTGAGAGAATTCAGGATAAAAGACTCAAAATTCCAGACTGTTAAAATTCACAAGAGATGATCATGCGTTATACATCTCAAGTTATGGTAGCAATCATCTTAAACTCTAGAATACTAAAACTTATAAGGCGAGATCTCGACTTATGAGATTTAACTTCCTGAAATGGTACCTCTCAAAATTTAGAATACTAACATTCATAAGGTGAGATGACAGCTTATAGATATTAGTAATATGTTTTATATTAAAGAATTTATATATTTTTTAAAATGATTAAAATACTAAAAACATAATAAAATGATGACATAAATAAATAAATAAAACATTAGAATTCTTTATACATTAAAAAATAAAACACAAAATTAAACCATAACCTTCTTTTTTTCTTTAGGATTTCCACGTTCTAGGATAGCGCACCATCATCCCAAGCAGATCCACCAATGTTGCACCTGTTTCGAAGCACCCCACACCAATATCTTGAAGTTATACCAATGTCCACACGACACACCCACAATAGCAGCAACAGACCGCAGTGCACCACGTACAACTAGCAAAGACCTAACGTAGTAGAACCACACTCACCATGCATCAGTATACTCAATCACATCACTCCAAGGCACACCACTACACTTGCGTATTAGTACTCCATTGGGCAGAGAAGAACATGTTCTCAATAGTCACCAAGTAGCTTTAAGTCACACCAATCCACATGTCCCCAGCTAGCTCTAAGCATCTACACCAAACAACATAACAACGCCATTAGTTGCACCTAACTTCTGTCCGTATAAGGTACCCACACACGCACACATCTAGCATCTTACTTTATATCAGGCACCAATGGCGCACTAGCATTAAGCAACATACGAAACAATGTACTAGACCCACGCACAAGCATCCTGCACCACCTACACGCATAACAGACAGAACAAACTCCAACGTTCCTCCACTCAGCATGTGTCCATCAACCAAGCAGTCCCACACATCAGTTAACACATCTTTGTAGAGTTGTTTTAATTCATTATCAATTTTTATGCATTCTTTTGGTATTAGATTTTACTACTTTCAATTTAGTTATTAATATTAGTTATTTTCATTTCAATTATTAATTGGTTGTTCTAGTTATTTCCTAGGATTAGTTTTTATTATTCATAATTGTCTTGGCTATGGGATGAACAAAAGGCAACAATAGGATAGTGACAAGAGTTAAATTTATGGCTAATCTAAATGACATTTCTATATCCACATACACCTTAGTGCATTTTGTTTTTGACGCTCATAACTAAAGGGAGTATTCTAATCCTTCGCTTATCCTATGTGATTAATTTTATTGTTTGGTAACATATGATTTATGCTCGAACTTATGAATATTATGATTCATATGTTGATTGTTTCTTATGATAACAAAAAATTTTCTAATTGATGTTTAGAAATAATCTACACGTTAGGACAATTTTTTTTGGTTTAAGTTTTATTTCTCAAGAGACACGAGCATGATTAGTCATACTCAATTAAAAACCCTTCGACTCTGATGTATCCCTCTAACGTTTAGCTTGAAATTTACACCCTCTTTTGTCCCATCCACTAAGATAATATCTTCAGCAAAATATATACACTAAAGCACATCTCCTTGAATATTCTTAATGAACTTATCCGTCACTGTTGCAAACAAAAAATGGCTCAAAGAAAAGCCTTGGTATAACTTAATATTGATAGAAAAAATTTTGTTTGTAATTTATTATGTTATTCAACTATTAATGTCAACATATTTGTGGTTTACTTATTTGAAATTTTCTAATGAATATTTTTTAAAATATTTATTTATAAGTAAATAATTATAAAGTTATAATATATAATGCAAATATTTATAAACATGAGACTAAATCTTAAAATTATTATCAAGTTATAATTACTTAAATAAACGTATAATGAAAATATTGGAATATTGTTTAAAAAACAAAATAAAGAATGAAAGAATTAAAAAAGAATGAATGAATGAAGAAAGAAAGAAAATCGGAAGAAAGAAAAGATTGAGAGAGAAAGAAAAAAAGCCGAAAATTTTTTAAAATATGAACAACACTATAGCATCTCTCCAAAATGGAGGAAAAAATGTCAGTGGATTGGAGTTGATTTCTCCTCCATTTTGGTGTTTCTCCTTCATTTTGGAGATGCGTTGGAGATGACTTTACAACATTTCCATTTTTATTGAAAGATAAGGTGGATGAATGACTTCATTATCTTCCTCAGGTTTAGTAACAATACAGGATAAAATGAAAATGTTGTTCTTAGAGAAATTCTTTTTTGTATCGCGAGCAACTAATATAAAAAAAGAAATACGTAATATAAGACAATTTATCACAAAAAAAATTGTATGATATTAGGAAAGCTCTAAGAAATTTGCCAACACTATTAAATTCTTGATCAACCATTAATATGGTACTTTCATGAAGAGCTTTTTTCAATGGATACAAACATGGTAGATATAACTAGTGATGGAACTTTAGTAAATAAAACACTCAAAATGCGGAACAATTAATTTTAAACATGGTCGAAAGTTCTAAAAAAAGACTGTAGGTCGACATTAATTACTCGAGAATCTGCCATTTATCTTGTTTTTGGGCAAACTCGCTGTCGTTTTTGAATTAATCTCTCAGGTTATATTCAACTTTTCCAAAAAAATGAGGAATTTGAGAAAATTGAGCACAAATTTTTGACTGTAAATTTTGCGTCAAGGCCTTTATGGATGGAATGATTGTGATCTACAATACTTTTGCCTGAAATCATTGAAATTACTCGAATTGGGCCTTTGTTGAATAAAGTCCAATGATCAAAAAGACTAAATTGGCCCAATTCGGACTACTCGTGTATTTAAAATCAACCGGACCGGCCTCTATTTGCTTTCGCTATCAATGTCAACGGCGGGACTAGATTTTCAAGTTTAACTGGCACGGTGTTGGACAAAGCAGCATGAGACTGAGACGTGTACCAAAATTTTATGATTAATGGCTTATAATTTTAGTACGCAGAGTAATTGCTCTTGACTAACTCCACGTCTACTAATAATAGATGTGACAACTACTGCTTAGTATGTTCCTTAAAAATTGCAAATGTCTTAAGGAAATATTAATTATTTTTAAATTGATTTGTTATAAGTTTACTATTTATGGTTAAGCATATCAGTTAATTAAATTGCACCAATCCAAATTACATCATAATTATAAATAATTCATATTAATTATTATTAAAACTTTTTCTTTCATTCAACTAAAGAAATATATTTATAAGTTAAAACTTAAAACTTGTTAAATACCAATACTCCTGAAAAGTACTCGAAACGTTACAGGGAGGGTATATTCGTTAAGGAAGATGGGCATAATTGATATTATTAACAAGAAGTGAAAGGGGCATCCCCCAGCTAGGGTTAAGCTCGAGTGGGACTTTTCTCGTAGTTCCAGTTTCATTCCTTGTTCCCCAATCTTGCCAAATATTTCACTGCCTTTTTCTCCATCGTTATGTATTCAGGCACTCTATAGTCTCTAACTGACATAAAGTTCCAAATCTCGTGTTTACAGTTTCTGACTCTTAGCTATGGCTATGGGTCTGGGTAAAATAGCAATCCTCGCCGGTGCAGGTTATCTATTTATTTATTTATTAGTAACTTAGTTAATCTTGGTTATTATTTTCTTCCTTGGTGGGTTTAATTGACTGCGCGTGATTTTTGAATAGCTAGGAATCGTGAATTGCGTTTGATTTTATTTTGTTGATGTGTTAGGGTTTTTGGGTAAATCCCTAGATTATGAATTGTATGATTCGACCTTTTTTATTAATAGATTTGGTGCTTATATTTTCATGGGTTACTTGGTTTCTAGTGGCTATGAATGAAACAGAAAAGAGGGACGTTAATGGGTTTGACGTAATGTGATTTTGGCTAAAATAGTCTAATTTAGTGTTATATGATCAGAGTGCGGCTATGTTGGTGGTTCTATTAGATGCTAATGCCTTTGGTTTTGCGTTGTGAATAAGACGAGATTGGGTTTAGGAGTAAGGTTATGGGGAATTTACAATTGGGTGTGTCTTTTTAATACTTTCACTCATTTTCTGTGAAAAAGGATCAACCAAGCTCATTCAGATCGTTTAAATGAGTTCTGAAGAGTACCTTACAAAACCAAACAAATTTTCTCTTGTGTATACGGATGGTAAACAGAACTTTTTTTTAATTTTTATGATGTGGCCTACATTTTTCATCTAATTACTGACTACAATTTTCTGCCTTTTTGACATTAGGGGCTTAATGTAATGTTGGGTACCATTAGGGGTTATATTCAGTTTCAGACTTAAATTTGGGGGCTTACTGAAACCTTCTGCCTTTTCCTTTTCCTAGTTGTAACACATAAATTGTGACTGCAGCACTATGTTTGTTCAATTATGCTGAAACATATAGCCTCTTTCATGCTATTATAATGACTCAGCTATGTGCAATCTAAAACCTTGTTCCAAAAATTATCTGCAGGCACATATAATGCATCACAAAACTGTTACTCTTAACCTACATTGACTCCTTGTTAGATGCTAATCGGGAATAGTTTTTTTCCTCAATTAATCAGTTTGATCTATTCATTTTAGGTATTATAGGCTCAGTTCTTGCAAGCGAGGGGCGCATGTCAAATGTTTCTGATTTTATATCGGGCACTCTAAAGGTGTATATATATGACTTAATATTATGAATGTGTTGATATATGAAATTTATCCGCTATTCTATTATTAGTTCTTTTTGTAGTGTGTTAAACTGCCTACTAATATTTTTTTTTTTTGTAACATAGATTGCTTTCAAAACTCTTCAAGGGGGTGATTCTAAATCTACTTCGTCAGCTAGGAAGCCACAACACGACTCTATCAAAGATCAGGTTTTCATAACTTATATTTTCTCTAGATGTTCCTTTGCTGAATGAATTTATGCTGAAGTATGTTATATGGATTATGGCCCACCCAATTGCTTCTGGCAGAAATATAGCCACCCCTTCTCCCTCTCATTACTGTTGAATAGAAAAGTAAAAAATGAACAGAAAAGAAAATACTGAGACTGCCTGTTCAATGAACACATTGTCTTCAATCAGATATTGTTCAATTGAATTAAAATGTTGTCACTTTACTTTTTGGATACTGTCAAAACTACTTAGTTATCATCAGAACTGATACGGGCTAAGCGTCGTGTTGAATTGCTCAATATTTGTGAATCCACGAAAAACATGGTGTGGATGATCAGAACAATTTATGCTTTGATTTCCAAGCAGCAGTGAAATTATGTCTGGAGAAGTTATTGAACACTAAAATGTTCCGATAAATATTTGAGTTTGCTTAGGTTATTCATTAGAATTGCATTTTGAATAGTTTAAGATTGATTTTTTTAATTCTTCTTGCAAAATATGTAGTTTGATTATGTTGAATTTGATCTGCTTTAACTTCTTTCTATATTTGTTGCAAAGCATGCCTTTATGTTTTGCTAATAAGAATGCCATTTGCTCACTGGTTTAGGCCAACATTTTGTTATAGCTTCTGTATTTTATCTTTTATAGGTTGATATAATAAAGCGGGAGCTTCAAATAATGAGATCCTCTGGGCCAATCACGATTGTATCTGGAAATGGAAAAGGTTTGAATTTGAACATTATCTTATGCATCGATCGACAGAATCATTTGGTTTGTGATATTATCACTGTAGTTTTTGTGGTTTATTTGGGTTAATTGTATATGCTGTTAACTGTTTCTGTTTGTTTAGATTCTTTTTCCCAAATATTCTTTGACGTGCTTGTAATGTTCAGGTTCTAGCAGATATGTCATAGTTGTTGTTATTGGAGTAGTTGGTTATGGCTATCTCTGGTGGAAGGTAATGCTCTGGTTTTCTTAGATTGATAGCTGCACTCTCTTTTTTCCCCCCCTTTTTTCTGTTGAATCTGAGTTTAATTTATATCCTATCTGATTGTATTCTTAATGAATGCATTTTTATCTTTATGGTTTTCCTTGATGTTGACTGTATCCTTGTGTATATTCAGGGCTGGAAACTTCCTGACATGATGTTTGCAACAAGGCGTAGCTTGTCTGATGCATGCACTTCTATAGCCCAACAACTTGAGAATGTTTATTCATCAATTCGGGCAAGTTTCTTTTCCCCTAAATTTTGCTATAAGCGCTTGCACCTGGATCAAAACTGTAAATTGCAGAAAAACATGATCAATCTAGTCTTTATGCATGTTACCTTGATTAATTTTAGGAAAGAAGTGGTTAAAAATTGATGACGTCAGTATTTTATGCTGAGGATGCATCATGACTAATACTTGGTTTGGTGTATTTGACACGTTACTTGTGCCATTTTTCACATTGAGATTTCTTACCCTCTTGTAAATTTTATGTTTAATAGACAACCAGGAGGGAATTGTCTTCAAGCATAGATAACGTTGATGCCAATTTGAATGAGGTTGCACAAGTGACTGCTAATACACAAGGCAGGGTAGGTCTGGTTTACATATTGGCTAGGATTTTTTTTTTTGGGTTGATTCTTCATGCTTATGCAAAGCCTTTAATTTGTTCAGGTTACTGATCTTCTCCAAGAGTCAGAAAGGATTGGTCATGATGTTCGTTATGTCCTTGATGTGGTTGAAACACTGGTAAGATCTCTTTCAGTTGAATATCTGTGATGCCGGTGTAATTTGTGAGAATAACTTTTCTACATGTGAAGTTGATACTTTTTTTAAAAAATGTTTTAGGAACTTAAAATTAGTGAGATCGAAGGAAAACAGGTAATTTTCTCTTACAATCCTACAAAATTTGTTTTGTTGATGCTACTTGATGGTCATTAATAATTGCCTTCAATTTTATATTCAGAATCTGACTGTTCAAGGAGTACAGGCATTGTGTGAAGTTGCTGATGAATTGCAGAATAATGCACGTAAAGAGAATATTCAGGCATGTGTACAAAGACATGATCTTGGATGTTGTCATTCTCCATATTTTTATCATTTTAGCTGATTTATTTTCAATTGGTGTATTAATGTGGAAGCGAGCCTAAATATTTTGTCTATAAATGATATTCTGGTCAACCAAAAAACTATCAGAATCTCAGTGCTCCCTCCGTTTATTAATCACGTTTCTCAAATTCTGTAGGTTTTGCAATCGAGTTCACAAATTACATTCTCACCGAAGGTATAGTTCTCTTCTAGACAATGGCGTCTGAACAATAGTCATAGCCTTTGCTTAAGATGATGCATATGCACATATAATCTTACATTTCTTATACTGTTCCTTTGGCCTTAACCTTAATCTGCTTTGACTGAGGTGCTTGATATGTTTCACATCTAGTTTGATTGTGATCATCACACTTATTTTCTTTATGTGTATTTAGGTTGCTTCCTTGCCTCCTCCATCACCTGAACCGTCAACATCTAGTGTTTCTAATGGATCTCTCGAGGTTTGTTGATATGCCCGCTTTTGTGGATAGAAGAGGGTTCCATGAAAGCGATTGATATCATTGATCTTCAATCTTTTACCTTAATAGCTTGAACTTCAACTTCTGTTGATTGTTGTTCAGTTATGGCATCTGGTGTTTTAATAATTTGTTTCTATTCCAGACGAGTAATGGCATCTCTGGAGTGGTAGAGGCTTCAAGCAATCCTGGGACTTCCCATGGTTTCCATATTCCTGAAGTAGCAAGTAATGGGTCATCCACTGTGCAGAGACCACCATTTCTTCAGAGGGCACGCAGTGTAACAAGTTCTGTACTCCATCGAGTGGGTTCAAATAGACAATATGCCCAGAGATGATATACTTGTCAGCATAATTTTATACAACTTCGGGAGTTCCTTGAAGACTGGTTATACTACCTGAGCCTTGTCAGATGAAGGTTGTGCCAAGGTTGGTACTAAATTTTTGTAGACACAATCTGAGAAAGGTTTCAAACATGCAAATATTTGGCATTCCTTGTATGTGTTACGTTGGTAAAAAAATTATGACCAGTGACAGTAGGGCTTTAGGCGAAGGATGAGATAATAATACATCTTTATATATATGATGTCAGAAATTTTCCAAGAACTATATTTCTAAGAAAGTTCATGGCCATTATTGTGGCCTCCAATTCTTGGCAATTCGTTTAAATGTATCTGGTAACCATTCCGGCGCTTCATTCTACTATGTTACTGTAAATTGCCATTTCTGTAGTTTTGAATCCTTAGATTCGATGCATGAAAGGCATGCGAATTGTGTAGTTATTGACCAGATTCCGTATAATGAGAAAAACTGGAGAATGTCCCAAAGAATGAGATTAGATTGAGCTATGCCATCGGTGCTGTAATCTCTCTCGTACTCCTTGTAAAAGCTAGGTGCAATGAATATGAAGCTTTTTTGTTTAATCTTAAAAATATTAATATAAATATAATCAAAATATTTAAATATTATAAGATCATTTTTAAATAACTTATAACAATAAGGGCATTTTAAAAATTGAGGAAAATTACAGAAGAGTTTTTATATTTTTTACTAGAAAGGTAAAAGAACCAAGGCTAGTAATTCAGCCATTTTGCTTGAATCTTGATTAGTCCAATCTATCGTTTCATTTTTCTCTATACTTCTCATCCTAGAGATATTTTCGAATAATATTTATCTCGACTACTAGTATTATACTGCTACAAATACTATTATTATATTTATACCCGAGCAAAATATAACCTAGAGAAGGTCCAGAAGACAAGAAAATTGGGCCGCAGTGGTGGGTTGGTTGGTTGGTTCTTTTCCCGCCAATTCAATTCAGTTCCGGCTCTTGGCGCGCGTAAAAAAGAAAAGGAAGAAAAATCCTAATGTCAGAATTAAAAAATAAATAAAAATTATCCAACTAGGCTGCCTTTTCTTTCTCTGGTCTCTCCTGCTCTCCTGCTCAAGAATCAGAAATAGACACAAGAGGCACAAAACTAAAAGAAGCTCTAAAGATGGACATACTTAGACCTCAGTCGAAGCCTCCCTCGAACGATGCCTTCAGCACCCTCCCCCTCTATCGGTCCGCCCCGTCTCTCGAAGTCAGACTCGAAGATTTCGAGCTCTACGCCGTCGATCGCCTCCGAGGTCTCCTCTTCCTGCATTTATGTTTCTTGTTTGTTTAATTCTCTAGTCCTTCACGTAGTGCTGTTTTTTGCAGTTCTTAAAGCCATCTCCGATGGATTATCTCGCGGAAAGAAACCTGAAGAAATGGACAAACTGGTGACGATCTTTGATTTTTCTCGATCAGAACTACAATTTCTAGAAATTTCTGAACCGGTAGAATGTTTGAACAGGTATTTGATCTTTGGAAAGCGAACATGAGGCATCCACTGGCATCTGAAGTTATCAATAAGGATATTATATCGCACTTTGTCCTGCGTTTGGTTTATTGCAGAACGTAAGCTTCTGAGCTTTTTATTTTTTGTTATTTGTTTTGACTTTTTCAACTTCGAGATCGATTTTATGTTGCGTGTTCTTTTGGTTCTTTAGTGAGGATCTGAGGAAATGGTTCCTTTCTATGGAGACAGCTTTGTTTCGCTACCGATTTCAGGGGAAGACTGCTGAAGTTCAGGTGAGATATTCATAGATTGGCTAAATAACTGATGAAGCTTTTTAGAGTCTGTGTCAATCATCATTCTGTATGCAGAGAGCGCTAATGGCTGAGCTTGACCTTCCTTACAAGGCAGTTAGAACTGCAGAGTTCGAGGTTATAAGTTGTACCAATTTCTTCAATGTTCACAGTTGAAATCCTTGATTCTGTACTTGATTGTATAGCTATTGTGATTTGATTATTTGCAGAGTATACAAGATAAATTGGGTCAGGTTGCACGTTCACTTGGACAGCCTTTACCCACTGGTGAGAACGGATCAACTTTTTGTTTCGTTGTTTTTATTTTGCAATCTTAATAGTGTTTGTTACATGCATAATTCATACCTTACCTGTAGCAATCTTATTGTAGACCAATGACAAATTGAACTCTTTCATTTGGATCAGAAATAAAAGCATTGTGTATTAACATTGTTCAAAGACTCTTGATTGGATTTTTTTTTTTCATTTTTCCCTTCTATCGATGTCTTGACTCCTGACTCTAGTGTTATCTTTTCTTTTTTCTTCTCATCCGACAGCTGGCGACATATTCTACAAGGTTTGTTTGCCTTTAATTGATTACATATTTCGTTTAAAAGTTTGATTACAATGTTTACTCTGTTCGTGAATCAATTATCTTAGCTAATAGTTGCCTGTTGGTTTTATTTAATATGGGAGAATGGTGCTTAAGACATATCCAACGTTGCATATGCCGTTTCTGTTTGCCGAAGTGCTTGTTGTCTCCACTCTTGCTGCCTTTTCTGTTACTGCTTCTTTTGAATGGTTGAGGGGTGAGGGGCGAGTCAAGTCTCTTTTTCCTCTATCCCTGCCCTTTTGACGATCTCTTCTGGGGGAGAAAGTTTGTTCTCAACTTAGTCCAAATTTGTACCGTTTCGCCATAAACCGATTATCTCAGAGAAGTCATTTTTCTTTGGGATGGAAGTATCTGCTGATCCCTTAAACATCAATAATTTTTTGTTAGGGATGTGATTGATATATACCTAATTTGTGTGTGCCACACCATTTTTCTTTAGTTTTAAGAATTTGACATGCTTCGGCCAAAGGACTTTTGTACTTTTATGACTTTGAATGTGGTTCTATCCCACATTGGCAACGTTACTATGTTAACACCAGGTACCATTTGAAGAAGTTCCAGAACTGGTAGCTGGTCGCAAAGTTTTTATCCACAAAGGGCATGCTTACGTGGCCAAGAATCAGGCAATATTGACGCTTCCTTTTCAAATTTTTGTTGGGATAGCCAGAAATATGATTAACGTTAGCGTGCTTTAAATTTCAGGTTGTTTCCCTTGTCGCTACGCGTTTTCGCAGTCTACTATCAAAAGCGCTAATTTTGACAAACAGGTTGGTGTTCTTTGGGAAGCTACAAAAGTTATTTTTTTGTTTGTTCAGGGCTAAATTGAATAGAATAATAGTTGTTGCGAGTGTGGAAGTTTTTGTTTAGACCACATTTTGGCTGATATAACACTGAGAATTCCAAACAATTCATATTTGTTGCGAGTTTTCAACTGTTGAAGTTATAAATTGTCAAAAGGATTACTTTGCAGGAAGTGGACGTCTACCATCAGAGAAGATGAGAAGGATCGACTTACACCGGTCAGCATTTAGTACGAATATTGCAATTTAATTGACTTTATTTCGCTTTCGGTTGTGTTACATGGCATTTTCTTTATGCATTTAGATCGTTGAGGCCTTATGTACAAGTTATCTGGGTCCTGACTATTCTCAGGTACTTTCTCATACCTATTGTCATCCCAGTTACCTTAAGGTTGTTTATTCAAGTTACAAACTTGGTTAATTGCCTAACAGTCGAAAGAGTTCGCTGAAATATCCATTAAAGACATCGACCAAGTAGCGAAGAGCTCATTTCCGCTGTGCATGAGACACCTGTTTGAAAAAGTAAGAGAAGTTGGTGCTTTTCCTTTTGTTTAACTAAGCATGTGGTTATTCTTTCCAGCTTCTTTAGACTCTTGATATAAGGTCTTTCCGTTCCTTAACGAAGTACATATATTTTTCATCATTTCTTTTCACTTGTTTGCTCAATTCAAATGAAATATTGTGCAGCTTAGAGAGGATCATCATTTGAAGCATGGAGGGAGGATGCAATTGGGTCTCTTTTTGAAGGTTGTATATTTGTTTCTTCTTTATGAGGACCAGGAACTGCTTCCCATAATTACCCTTATGGATGCTTAACGAGTATTATGGCTCTACTTCTTGACCAGAGCCTCTCTTTCTCCCCCTTTCTTATTTACGTGACCAAATGCTTGGGTGGTCTAAAACATGACTAAATTAGAGATATTTATGTCCCTGGTACTTAAACCGCTCTGTCTTTGTTAAACCGCTCTGTCTCTGATTGTGTTTAAACCGCTCTGCCTCTGATTGTGTACCTTTTGTTTCCACCACATAATGTGTGGCAATCCAAAAATCGGACGAAGCGCTTCATTATGGGAGTTATTAGTATATTACTATCTGTTAAGCATGGAAATTTTAAAGTAAAATTTTGTTCTGCATTTTTAGGGTGTAGGGTTGAATCTAGATGATGCACTGACGTTCTGGAAGGCAGAATTCTCCCACAAGGTGAGTACGACAAAATATGGTCCTAGTTCCTGCTTAATACTATTTTTATTTGTGTCGTAATTGCTTATATAACAAAAGAAAATCTGAGTTTACTGGTATATGCTCTCTTATTCTGTAATCAGAACATTTATGGCATTATGTAAATGGCTTAGAAAAGAGTATTGAAGATACCTCTTCTACCTTGGTTTGCTCGCAAAATGAGCTTTTCCAATGTTGATACGCACCCAAATCATTGATTTCTCTGCCCTTAAATCTTTTTTATCGTAGGTTGGAGCAGAAAGGTTCGACAAAGAATATGCATACAGTATACGCCATAATTATGGAAGAGAGGGGAAGAGAACGGTAAGATGTTGGACTTAATCAACTTAGATATTTATGTATAAATCATCGCTTTAGATTGCTATCTAGAAATGCATCATGGGTTAGATCAGTAACACAAGATACGTGTGGAGCCAAAGGTATCGTCATGTCACATACTTCAAAATCCGTGATGAGTAGTTTCCTTTGAGATTCTTCGGTCCAAGTAGTTCGTTCAGCGGTTGGCAATCTAAATAATTTTGGTTTTTGCAGGATTACACACCTTATGCTTGTCAAAAGATCATCTCATCTACTCCTGGTGTAGGAGATCATCACGGCTGTCCTTATCGACATTTCAGGTTAGTTTCTCAGAAATGGCGATATTATGAGCATGCAATTGGGTAAAGAAGAATAACGACACACTTGCAAGGCGTTTGTGGTCACAGTTTTTCTTATTACCAACTCGACCAAAGCTGTCATTAGGGTTACAGTTGGGGGTTGGCTTAGAAGGAAACGAATTTTGATTACGAGAAAAAATGTTGGCAATTTTCATTTTTTGAGGGGCTGGCAAATGGGTCACCTTGTGCAAATCTCTATTCGGTTGTGGCAACTGGCAACTATGTCAATGTGTCATAGGTTTTTAATTGTGTGGTTGAAAAAACAAAATTCCAATTTTGTCTTGACTACATATTCCTAAATCCTAGGGCTTATCTTTCGGCGAGACAAACCATGTTTTATTAAGTGTTTTTAAAATCCTTGATGAATGAAGGCAAAATTAGGCTAAATTGACATGTACTAATCTAATATATTTTTAATGAGCAGCCGCGTGGTCATTGTCATTCATTTAGTAGTTTTTATGACGGATTATTATGATTAATATAAATTAAGTTATTTTTATAAATTAACAAATAACCTTTATAATATTAATGGTTCCTATCCATTTCTATATTTTTATTAAGTCGATTCAGTGGTAGCATGTCTCTCTTGAATTGCGGTACTTCGAAGGCATTGCCTTCTCTACCTGGATGTGATATTTTGATCATATAGGGACAAGTGATCAACCTTTGGCTTTCCTGTTGACAGCGAGGAAAACTTGAGGGCCGCACTTTTTAGAATGGGGGTCAATGGTAGCGCGGTAGAGGATGTAATGGAGAAAACGCGAAATAGACATTATCAGGTTCAGCAACTCAGCAATTTGCTGTTTGATTTTTCTTTCCAGTGTGACCTGTTTAATTCTACTATAGCCATTTACGTGAATAACATGGAAACGCGCAGTTGGCATGCACACTGACATTTGAAGCTATTCATGGCTCAACATACGATGTTGGAGTTAACCATCCTAACCAGTACTTCACTGACAGCCAAAAGATCCTGAAGGCCAAGGTAAACGCCTAGATATGACTTGCGTATCTTGATTCAATTTTTAACCTCTGAATTTATCTAAAGTACTAAGACCTGAGGAGAACTTCAACGTGATCGAGATTCCATTAAAAGATGAGGCCATGAATTTATAAGCTTGAAGATGAAGAAATGGCGCCTGGTTGACTGAAAGCCTTAGCATATTTCTTGTAATGGATTCTCGCCATTATGCATTTCTCTCCGCTCTACAGGATGAACTTGTTTAGTCCTCATTCCCAGTTCCTGCAAGAAAGCGTTGCAATTTATTTGTAGTTAGTTACCACCGCAATAAAAATGTGACTAGACAATTTAAAGATATTAACTTTCAAGTGCGTCTAGATAATTAATAACATTGTGTGGAGAATTTGGTCCATGAACATTGAGCTCCAAAATCAAATATTTAGCTGCGTAAACAATACAGTGAGTTTAAAAATCTCATATTTAGCTGTATAAACAAGCATAACGTGTTTTTCACCATTTGCGCCTTGCAGGGTCATTCCTCGGCGTGAGAAGCTTTTGGAGATTAGGAAAGGGGATTCCTGGTTTCAGGTTTGTGACTTTAAAAGTATTTTCTCCTCGTAACAAATTTTTAATAAGTTTTGTAGTTGAATGTTATAAGGAGCACAAATGCTTAATTACTCAAGAGACGTGTTAATACTAGCTGATTTTCATGAGTGTGATCTACAACTTCCACCACAGCAATCTTAAGCGTTTCGAAACTCTTCGTTCTCTCAAGTAAAAGATGGAAGTTTTCAAATAGTGGATAGTGCTAAAGCTTCTTCCTTTTTCTCGTTACCATATTGAGACAGCCCATTATTTCATCTCACTCGGTGGTTGAGTTTGCTTGGGCTTTAAAGGATAATTAGTAATAGCTGAGTTAATATTTAGGGCGTCAACATTGAAGAACCCGCCGTTTGGCTTATCGACAGCACATAAAAGGTTGACCCTTCAATTTGGTAGGTTGCAGGAAATTGTCCTACCACTTGGTTCGTAGCTAGAGTTTGATCAAGAGAAGAGGTGGTATGAAATATCTATCAATGAGCTCTGATTCGCCAAAACTGTATTGGTGTGTGCCCGTACGCTAAGAGAAGCATTGAAAGAGCTTCTTACATAATGTGGATCATCAGCATTTGTAAATTCCAGGTTTTAGTTTCAATCTGCTCCTTTCACATATTACAGTACGAACTATAGGTCATGTAAGAATCAAGATGTAACTGTTTCGATTGTTGGTGGGCCATTCTATTAAAGCACCCACTGGTTTTTCTCTTTATTGTCTGTCCATGCACACACTTGGTTTGCTCTGACGCACTCTAGGCACTTCTATTATCACCGGGAAATATCTTCTTTGGGTGCTGGACAACGCCTGATGGATAGAAAAATTCTGCTTTCTTACCCTACAGCACTGGGGGGTAACATCCTGTCCGTTCCATGTGAAAGATCGTACGTGCGAGCATCTATCGAGATCTATTTATTAACTGGAAAGACGAAACGTTCATTTAACAAATTAACTCAAACAATATATATCAATTGCATTTTTATTTCACATTTTTAATTAGAAAAAGCTAAAATCTTTTATCATAAGTTACAAAAGAATATAAAAATATGAGCCAAATTATGAAAATAAAAATCGCACTCAAAATTTCAGAAAATTTTGGAATGATAATAATGTTATTTATTAACTGTTATAAATATTCTATGATATATATTTATGTGATGTTAGTTGAGTGCTAAGTGTTAAAAGAAAGTTCAATTTAGTCCTTTAACTTATGTTCAAATTAGTTTTTTATTTTTTATTTTTATCAAATAAACTTTAAAATTTTTAATTTTTTAACTTGTTTGGCAAACAGCGGATTGCATTAGCTGATAGTTGATTTGATCGACGGATAATATCAGCTATTTATTAAGGATGTTTGATAAAATTAGCTATTTAGTATTAGTTGTTGATATGTAAAATGATTTATTAGGGCATGATTTAAAGAAAAATTATAAGGGCATGAATATTATATTTATTAGTATTTCATTGAATATTCTTATAATAATTTAGATTTAGATATTTAATTTTACAAAAATTAAATTTATAACTTTAATAATAATAATAATAATATAACGTTAAATTCTTTATTAATATGAATGATGCAGCGAGCTACATCATATTAGTATTTTTATATAATATATATGAATTTTATTATTTAATAAATTCAAAATATTTATAATTATAGCATGACACGGATACGATATATAATAGTTATATACTAAAAATATTAATTTGATGCGACTCTTTATGTTCAAAAACTCAATATTATAGTATTTTTAAATGTAAACTAATATTATAAAATTAAATAAAGATTAAAAAGTTTAATTAACCATTTTATTATATTCTTCCAAACTTTACGACACAATTGTACAATCAAAGAAAGCCAACTTTGAAAATACACAGAGTAAAAGTAGAGAGTAAAGTGAAAGATAATATTATCATTAGGCAAATAACTAACTCCAAAAGCTCATCTTATGGAGCTTTTAGAAATCAGCTTATTAAGGTTAAATAAGTTAACCAATAAGTCATTCACTAAATACATCGATAACTTTTTAAGATGGTCAAAAAGTTAACTTTTAGTCAATAAGCTAAAAAACAATTGATAAGCTGTTTGTTGAACACCTCATTTCTCATTTAACTTTCATTTCACAGGTACAAAACTTTTGTGCTACATGCTCCGCTCTTGTAATAATGTGTCAAGCAACGGTGAATTTTTAAGGTTTAATTACAGTGCTGTTCTTTATGCTTAAATTTTGAGTTTAATAAATAAAAACAAAACAAAAACATAAATCTAAGGGACAGTTTGATTCCACCTCTATTTTTCTGTTGTTTTTTTAATTTTAGTTTCCTATTTTTTGTTGCTATTTTTTATTTTAAAAAATATATTTCTAATATAAAAATTGAAAACAAAAATTTGTTTGGTTAAGATTTGTATAAAAAAATTAAAAACAAAAACAAAATTAATTTTATCATCTTGTTTCTATTTTTTAAAAATTCTATAAATTAGTAAATTACGTTAATGACTCACCCACAAAACTACATTACTTGATGGGGCTAACTCTTCTACTGTAACAACATTAGAGCAGCTCATTTCCTTGTTCAAAAGCTTTGCTTTCTTCTTGGGAACAAAAGTTCCATTCCCATCTCTAGGACCAATTGAAGTTTCTTTCATTTTTGTTAGAACCAACCAATGATCTAAAACTTTTGTCCCTTACTTTCCAAACATTCTTCTTTCTAAATACCTTGTCAAACTTCCATACCTTGCTACTTGTATCGCCTCCGTATAGTCACCATCGATGCCGCTCAACCCTATGACTACAAATCCCATCTCCGGTCGCAGCACCTCAAATCCCAATCACTGAAAATCACTATTTTCAGATTCAGAAACTTTGGCCAGTTCCTAACGAAGACACTTTCGCGTCTAGGCCATACTATTCTTGCTTATTTGTGAACCAACTATGCGATAATAGCCAAATCACTAGGTGTCACTTTCTACACAAACCCAGATGACCTTTGTGAGAACCCCTCGAAGTAGTGACTATGGTTAGGGTTGTTAAGAAATATCATTCTAATAATTATTGTATATTCACTTTCCTTCTTCTTGTATTTATTTCCCTTCTTGGTTTGCTAAATATCCCACTAATAGTGGATCGCGTGTTCTGTGGCTTAGATGTAGGAGAATCTCTGTATATATAGACTTGTACTCTGTCAATGTAATACATAAAGGCTAAATAAAACATTTTCAGAAACTCTTCCTTCTCTTC
>JAOQMQ010000003.1:6925744-6937399 GCA_027563845.1 Erythroxylum subrotundum
GACTTGTACTCTGTCAATGTAATACATAAAGGCTAAATAAAACATTTTCAGAAACTCTTCCTTCTCTTCCTTTTTCAAGGGTAACCCATGTTGAAGAGACCAAAGAGAGCATTAGTGACTATGGTGAACCATTCTTTGTCTCTGCTCTCGCTACAAATCTCCTCCATGGCTTGTCTCAGGCAAGTGAGTCGGTTATCATCGGATTTGGAGTTGGAATGGGACATAATAGGATTAGCATTATCATCTCTTGTTGAGGAAGTGGTTGAGGTTGAGGTCAAGGTCGACGTCGAGGTTGTCGAGTTTTGTAAAGCCTGTGCTGGAACGGAGGCGGTCCAGCCACGTTGTACCAGACTTGTCGGTGGAGACCGAACAAAGCATTGGGTGGAGGAAGTGGAGCAATATGAAAAGGTAAACAGTGATGGAGCAAGCACAGGGCGGTGAACACAAAAGACATAGTAAAAATGGGAATGTGTTTTTTTTAATTAAAAAAGAAGCTTGTTTTAAAAACATATAAAAATGTCTTTTTAAAGTTTATGTAGAGTTGTCGCGGTTTAAACAAAAACAAGAAATATAAATAATATTCAACCAAACACATTTTAATGACTTGTTTCTTTTTTCAGGAAAACCACAATAAAAAACAAAAACAAACAGGCTAAGTTTTGCGTTTTGTCATCACATGCAACTTTGCGTTTAGTAAACATAAATGACAACATCATAAAAATGTTCACGAAGGAGGAGTGAAAGCAAATGTTCGCGACGAAGGAGTGAAGGGAGATGTTCGCGACAGAGGAGGGAACTGAGACGTTTGTGATACAAGAGTGAGTTTTGCCTAAATTGTATTTGCATATTGTGGCTAATATTCATAGTTAAATAAGAAAAACAAGACATAGATGATTCAAAAATGTTAACAGAAGACATCCTAATGTCCTAGTGAGAAAATGCGAGAAGAATATAGTTAAAAACTGTAAAAGAAGAAGAAAAAGATCCAAAAAGATTTAAGGGAAAGTGATCAGAAATGATAAGATCCTACTAGAGATTATCAAGGATTTGGTCTAAATAAGGAACTTTGGCAAACTAAGATTTCGGTGGAGGACCTATCTAGAGAGCTCATTCTTTTTCATTGTTCTTTTAAGCTTTTTCCTTCGATTTTGTCTTTTAATTAGCCTAAATACTTTTATTTGTATCATTTGCTTTTTTAGTTATTTTATTTATTTATTTTGTATTCTTTTCTTTCTTTTCCAATTGTTAGTTTGTTTTATTTTCGTATTTGTTTTTCTTTTTTGTCTGTTTATTTTTATTTACTTTTATCTTTATTTTGATTTTGATTTTGATTTGTTTTCTTATTTTTCATTTTTGCAATTATTTGTTTATATATTTAAGTGTTTTTTTTCAACCTTTTTAAAAATCTTTTTTCTTATAAGTATATTGGAAATAGTCTCTCTACTAGCTAAGGGTAAGATTGCATATTTTTGGACCTCCTCAAACCTTGCATTGTAGCGGGATTCCTATTAGGACATTGTTGTTAATGTTGTTTTTATATTTTAGGTTATTCGTCCAGTAAGACAAGTGTTCTTCTTAATTTAGTGAAACTCTTTGGAATTTTGTAGGGTTTCAATATATGAAGAAATTTTGTTTAATAAAGTTTGAACAAAAAACTTGTGTTTGGTCTACCCATACATTTAAAACATCATTTGAATTGGTCAATTTCAACTCCAATTATTTTCAACTGGTAGCTCAAACAATTTTCATAGTTGCAACTCCAATTTGTTAGTAAAAACTAAGCTTTGAGTGAAATATTCTCCTTTATAATCAATATAATATGCATAATTGATAACGCGTGTTTCATTCTTTTTGCTTTAGTTACCATTTTATAGAAATACCTAATTGTGCTAAATTACATTTCCATACACGAGTGTCTTTAGTGATTTAGTAATTTTTCCCTCGTTGACATTTGTTGGGCAAAGAGAGACTTATGTTTGGTAATGCACATTGTAGCCTTTTGTTTTTGAAAATCGAGACCAAGAACATGTTATAGGATCATATTATTCCTCTTCAAGGAAACTAAGTTTATATTATATATTGAAGTGCATTGAAATGATACTGATATGACTCGTTGTTTAAATAGTTCAACGTTAGATAGTTTGATACCTTAAATATCTTAGTGCTATTTAATTTCTTTTGTATTAGGATATGGAATTCCATTGAAAAAGAAATTTTATTCCACTATAAAGAACAAATTGATAGACATAAATCATTTGATACATTATTGGTAGTAAAATTTTAGTTGAAGGCATCGACTTGAATAGATTATGTTGGTTTAGGATTATGGTAATGGGTAAGCATAATTGTTATGATAAGCTATATAAAGTCTAGCAAATATGAAGAAGGTGGTTGGTTAAGATTGAAGATGATTACAAGATAAAAGATTGAAGATAATTAAAATCTCTATTATTTTATAACATGGAAGAGTGGAAGTTTGTTTTAAGGGTGAGTACAATACAGAAAAAAAAAACATCAAAAGTTGTTAAAGTAGATGATGGGATTGATGATATATAGTTCTAACAAACGGTGAAGAAGAAGGAAATCGTTGCATAAAGGATGAACTACTAGTTTTAAAAGTAAGTAATATGGATGAAAAATAGTTGGCAAGGCTTAAGCTTAACCTAAATTTTTTATTTTGGCTGGGGCTTAACCTAACACCTAATTGAGCTTGAGCTTAATCAATCTTCAAAAAATCCAAATCTTGAACCCAATTAAGCTTCAATAGCCTAAAACTTGAAGCCCTAAACCTAAATCAAGATATGAAAATATTAAAAGATCTAGTTTTGCAAAAGAAAACAGTAGGAAAAAGAAGAAGAAAAGAGGAATAAGCATGGTAACAACTTCATCATAACAACATATATCAAGAACCTTTTAGACAAAACCTCAAAAGATAAGTTCTCTATGGATTTATATTTGTTTCTTCCTTCAAAAGACAGAAAAATAACATATCTAATCCCATATTTGGCAAAGACCCATAAACTTTTTCACCATGATAACTTAGAGAATTAAATAACTAAGAAGAAAAGACAGAAAATGAAGCATAGAGAGCATGATTCAAAATGAGGGATACAAGAAAAATAAACATAGAGGAAAAACAAAAGAACAAATGAGATTAGAGAGAAGAAAAAAGGAAAAAAAATAAAACAAGAATTAAAAAATGCTAAAGAAATATAATTCAATAAAGAGAGCCAAAGAGAGGTGTATAAGAAAATATGAAACTGTAAGTTTTTGGGTGCTTGGATTTAGGTGGCTACGGTGAGAAAACATGGATGGTCTTACTGGTGCATACTTTTCAGACATGTTAAAACTCTTATCCATTTGTGCTATAAACTAGTTTTTTAAATTATCATGTAGTTCAGGATTGTCTAGTGTTTACAATTTTTAAATAATTGATTTTAGCCTGTGGTCATCCTGAAACTTGAATTTTAAAAAGTTTTCAGTTTAAATTTGGTTCAAATTCTAATGTTAACTTGGTCAACTTGAACTTTTCCCGTTGATTTCGAGATTGGACCAAATTACCATTCCTAATTACAATAAATAAGATATTATATAGTTAGTTGAGAATCATAATGGTAGTGTGCCTATTAAAGATGTGGCTATTACAATTGATAGTGCCTTTACTAAAGTTAAGGATATTTATACTAAAGATGATTGTATATATACTACCACTAATGATGTGTCTATTAAAGTTGATGATGTGCCTAACAAAGGTGTGATTAATGCTTATGTTGAAAATAAGGTTAGTGATAGTGATATGTTGATTGATTTAGAATGTGAAAGTGAAAGAGGTTATAATGAGCTCCAGGTTATTAAACTAAAATCTAATGATAGGAAGTTCCAAAGAAGAATTGAAGAAGAGGCTATGAATAATGATATTAAAAACCATGAAAGTGACGAATGATATGAAGATGCATAAAAGGGTTTTGATTTTAAAAAAGATAGTAAACACATTGAGATTGATGATCTAGATTAGTACTACGCAAGTTCAAATATGGATGCTAATAATGCACTAAGAGGTAAGTGCATAAACTTTTATTATGATCTAATATATAACATTTCAATTTGGCTATAGGTTTGAAGTTTAAAGAATCGAGGGAATTTAAATAAAAAATTACTAAATACTATATTGTATAAACTTGAGGTTATGAGAAGTCTTGGATAAGAGTAAGATGTAGGTCATAATGCCCTTGGTTACTTTTTGCGAGTACTGAGAAAAATAATAATTTTATTATGAAGAAATATAAACCTATAAAATGTAATATTAACAAGTTCATCACATCTAAAAGGATACATGATTGAGTTATAACCAAACATCAAGGTTACCAACTAACACGAGCGAAAGAGATGCATGGATTGATGATGGTCTGTTCGTGACTCTTTGGATGAATGAAGACGCATCACTTTGTAGAATGATGAAGATTTCTTGATTCTTTTGGTTCGGCTGTGATGTTCTTCAATAGGACAGAATTAACGAAATTGAAAAGAAAGAGATACGCAAGGAATTCGCTCTTACTAGACCTCAGGGAATCCCGTTCCAAGCAACCTAGATGATAGGAATTAATTCCAAGAAATTGAACCAAACAATCACGCCACAATTTTGACGAAATTGATATGTGAATTGTTTATTCCTAAAGAATAAGAGGTGAAACCCTCACTTTGTGGCTGGCGGCAAAACAAGAATAATCTCATCTCATAGTTGTCTTTTCCTAACCCTAAAAAAGGTATTTATACCTCGTCAAATAATAAAATACTTAGGATAAATAATATATGGAAGCCCAAAATAAATATAACTTAAAACAAGTCCAAAATAGAATAATAAAAACACGCCTAGGCCTAGTCCAACGTGCCCCTAAGTCTGATCGTAGGCGCGCATCTCCTCTTGGGCTTAAATGATGATGAGAAACCCAGTACAATGGTCTTCAAGTCCTAAGAGAGTCCAATCCAAGGATTTGAGATAAATGAATCAATTTGGGCTGTGATTCAGATAGCTACCCTCTAATAGGCTTGGTGCACTCCATCCTCTCCACAAATTGGCTCACATGTACATAGAGAGCCTCCTTGAATATCTCGATCCTAGCTCTGGACATAGGTCCAACTGGAATGACAAGCTTACCCCACACACACGCCATCTCCATGGTGGTCCTTGCTCCTGCTCACATCACCAACTTAAATGCTTTATTAAGGAAAAAGTTAAAAGTAGATGTGAGTTTCAACACTTATAAGAGAGTAAAGTTAACTATCATTAAGATAATGCAAAGGTGTCATATGGAAGATTTTGTTAAGCAATTGGGATATAATGAGGAGGTAAAGAATAAGAACCCCAGTATGATATATGCAATAAGAACAAGTATTAATATTGATGGTAAATTTGTATTTAAAGATGGTATGTTTGCTTAAATGCTTGTAAAAAAGCTTGGATTGAAGGTTGTGAACCAATAATAAGACTAGATGGATATTTTCCAAAGAGGATATGTAAAAGATAATTATTAGCTAATGTTGGAAGGGATGAAAACAATTCAATTTTTTCTATTGCTTAAATTGTAGTTGATGTTGAATTTACATAAACATGGAAGTAGTTTCTAGAGCCTCTTATTTTAAATCTATAACTTGAAGATGACAGTGGCTTTGATATTTATATCTAATATGCAAAAAGTATGTTCTCATATTGTTACTAATATATACGTTTGTTTATATGAACTTGTTATATATTCTTATTGATTTATATTTTTATTTATGGTCTTCTTAAATAAACTAAGCACGGTTATTGAATGTTGAGCAAAAAATATATGCAAGGTATATTTATGGTAATTGGAGACAAAGATAAAATGAAGATGATCTAAAGTTTAACTCTAGAAGACAACTAAGGCAACCTTTGTGCCTGATTTCAATAATCATGTGCATGTGCTAAAATAATATATCTATTTGAATAATATAATGAGACATGATATGATGCATATTTCAATGTCAATGTTAAATGTGATTCTTATAGATAATATCATAAGTGAGACTTTTAATGATTGGATCTTGGAGTTTATGGTAAAGCCTATTGTTTGCATAATAGAGCATATTAGGAAGATGGTGGTAAAGAAGATGCAGATAAAAAGGAGTTTTGGGGAGAAATGGGATAATAACATATTACCATAAGTTCTGGCTGTATTAGAGGAGAATAAGAGAGAAAGCTTTAATTTTTTTTATTAACTAAAAGGGAGTTGATGTGTATGAAGTTGAGAATGGATTAGACCAAATTTGTATGAGAATTAGTAATTGTACTTATACTTATAGATGTTAGGACCTGATAAGGATTCCATGTCCTCACTTTGTGGCTACTATATACCATAATCATCAGAGTCTAGTCGATAGGATAATAAATGTTATATCAAATAGAGGTATATACAAACATATAGGTATTCCTTTGAGCTACTTAATAGATGAAGATTTTAGCTTCAATGTGCAGTCAATGAACCGCTAATAATAAGAAAAATGTCTGGTCAACCTAAAAAATGAGAAAAGAAAGAGAAATTTGAGTAGTTAAAAATAAGAAAAGGTGCCAAGCATGGAAGAAAAATGACTAACACCAATGTGGACAATAAGACAATAGCCAAAGATCAAGCAAAAGCATAACTAACATAAGGAATTTCATATTAGTTATGAAATTTATTTTGGTATTATCATTTTCTTACTAATGATTCAATATTTAGAAAATGTTTATAGGCGCTAGGAAGTTTACAAACAATGTCTGGAGGAAGATGAAGAGGCAATGAGAGGAAAAGGTAAAGGTAAGGGCATAGGGAGAAAAGTTGGTGGATATGGAGTACTTTTCAAAGAGTTAAGTGTCTTAATTGAATACCTTGTAATTTAATTTGTAAAACCCCGAACCTTTCCTTTCATTGAATAAAAATTTTTATTTTCGGATGAATAGTAAATTTTTGTGGGACCTAACCTCAAAATAATGAAAAATATTCGGAATAAGTTTTAGATTTAAATGATAATGAAACGAATCAAAAATAAATCCAATAGGATGGATTTTGGGAGTTTCAAAAATTTAGGACAAAAATGCCCTTTTTGGAAAGTACTAAGCATTAATGATTTTAAACCCATTCGAAAATTTTTAAAGCATCCAGTCAATAAGTACTGACCCTAATTAGAAAATTTCATGGTCAATTTGATGATAAGACGATTGCGGAATATTTTCATAATGTAGTTCAATTAGTTGGTGAATTAAACTCATTAAAGGGGCATTTTGGTCTTTTTGTGTATAATGGTGTGAGTGGATTAGTGAGTCACACCTAATGACCAATTAAATGCTTTCTTAAGGGTTAAGCATCATTTATTAAATGAATAATTAGTCATTATAGACAACCATTAAGACATTGACATGTGTAAGTAAATATAACAAGAATAAATCAAGACTTTTGGCTTCATTTGAACATAATCGTGAGAGTGTTTGATAGGGTAAACATGAAAGAGCAAAAACAAAAGTGAAAAGAAGAGAAGCAAGGTTGAAGGTTGTCCAAGTAGAGAGGAAGAAGAGGGTTTCCATTATTGATGGGTTTTGATGGAGATTTGGAGAAACCTTGATCAAACCTAAGTTTTCATCATTTACCCAAAAGATTGGAGAAAGAAAGTGATAAGTTTTCTTAACCTAAATTTATGATTTTTATGGATTTGTTTTAAGTTAGAAGGATATGTTTAAGATCAGTGGTTTCTTGGTGTTTTTGTGGTGTTTTTTTATATAAAATTGATTAAATATAACAAGAGAGGAACGTGTAGTAGAATTCTATCTTGGGTTAGTTTGAACAAGTCCCATTTTTTGCCATAAATCAGCCTACAGACCTCTAAATTGAATGATTACAATTAGAGATGAAACCTAATACATAGTACTAAAAATCTCTAGAATAAACCTAGACCTAATTCTGGATTAATGATATCGAAGTTTGAGATTGAAAATGATAACCTGATACTAACCCTTTGTTGAAACAGATTGTGATATTTGGTACATTTTTCATGATTTAAAAGTTGAAATGACGTGATTTTTTATCTAGAGACTTAGGGGAACAAATGTCTATAAGACCTCAAAGCTAATTTGAGCGTTTGTTATGTGAAAAGTAAGGAACAAATGGAGGTATGGATTCTAGACATAGGTCATAACCGTGACTCATCATGCATGATCATGATATGGTGAATTAAATTGAATGAGATTGTGTTTTGAAGAAATTGATAAGTTAGAATGGGTAAAATATGGTTTTAAGTGACTTTTGAAGTTATAATTAGAAACAAAGAACAATAAGTTAGCTTACGGTAGTAAACGGAATTATGATTAGCCTACGTGTCACGCTTTTAAATACTAATCTTGAATTTGGTTAAACCGAAATAGTGTTAATGTCTTATTTTCAAATTTGGAAATAAATGCCTAAGTGAAATTCGCTTGTGTAGGTAAAACAAAGGCAGCGAATGCGTGAGTGTGCTTGGCAATAAAGTTGCTTAAGGGTGAGTGCATTTTAAATGTATTTTATGAAAATGATTTATATCCTATCATGAAGTGAACGTGGATTATAAGTTTTATGCGAATGAAGCATTATAAGTGAATATTGCTAGTATAATTTCATGTTTTAGCACTATATGAATTTAGTTTGAAAGTTAAATCTTATATGATGTGAGTTTAAATTGAGATGATGTTATTGGTTGATAAAAAGGAAATGGTCTTTTTAGCCTATGGTGTACCGATAAAACATATTATTATATCGGTATATAATGGTTAACTTAGTACGGGTAAGTGATGTAGAACCAGCTCTGTAACTAGTGGCTAACTAATTGTGGGTAATCAATGTAGAATCAACTTCGTAACTACTGGTATATAATAGTTAACCTAGTATAGGTAAGCGATATAAAACCAGCCTGTAACTAGTGGTTAACCAGTTATAGGTAAGCGATGTAGAACCAGCTCGTAACTACCAATGTATAGCGGTTATCCTAGTGCGGATAAGTGATGTCAAACCAGTTCCGTAACTAGTGGGTAACCAGTCGCAAGTAAGCGTTACAGAACCAACTTCATGACTTTATGCCTGAGGATACCATATGGTAAAGAAGTTAGTGATAGACTATGTCGTGTAAGAAATTCATAACATTTTTAATGCCGCCACTATTTATTTGAAAAGCGATTTAAGAAACTTGATTTATGAAAGTATATATGTTTCATATTAAATATTGAATTATACGAATTGAGATGAATTTATTTTAGGGAGATTTAAATAGTTAAATATGATTTGAATAGAAATTCTATCACTCACTGAGCTCGTTTAACTCACACTCTCTTTTCGGTTTTTAAATGAAACCTCCCAGGTGTACGCTCAAGGGCCTCAGCAGCAAGGACTCCACCTCACGACTAGTCAACTTCGTCACGTGCTGCTGTGTAGGCATTTTTACGATGCAAATATTTTTTGGAACATTTTCATTTTCGTGAATATGTTTTATACTATATTTTGTATAAAGAACGCATGTATATGGATGTTTTAAAGTTAAACACATGAATATGTTTGAGTTTATTTTTAAGATTATTGAAGTGATTATTGAGATTTCTTATGAATGAACTTAAAGTCCAAAATTTGTAGTGGAGATTTTGAGATGATTATAGAAGTATTTTTTAACTTTTACAGAGATTTGAAAATTTTGGGAAGGTTAAAACACAGTCATTATGCTGCCGAAATTTTTAATAAAAATTATTTTAAAAAACTACACTACTTATATCTTTTTATGATGCGTTAAAGTTTTTCGATTAAAAAGGAAATAGGCTTAGCTCCGGGGAACTTTCTAGTTGTATCGGATATCGACCGAAAGGTCACCGTGAGGTACTAGGCAAGTCGCCTACTCATTTTAGGACAGGGATGTGTCATAATTTATACATAGAACTAATTAGTCAAATAATAAGGTTAGACAAACACTAAATAATAATGTATATTATTTGAAAGTATAGAAACACTAAATAATTGATGTTATGGTCATATATAAACAAAAAGATAAAATGTTCAAATAATAAGGTCAGATAACTTGTAAAGATTCATTATTGCAGAATTTAATACTTAGCAATTGACTTTCAAATAAAAAAATTTCAATGGAATAACGGGGAAAATGTCACTTCATCTACCTTATGTAATAAAAGGGACTCAAAGAGAAGAATACTTTTAGATCCAACTTTGAGCTCAAGTTAAACTTGATATAAATTATGTTATTACTTATTCCAGTTTGGACTTGATTAAATGGAAGTTGATTAGCATTAGACTTAGTTTACAATTACAAATTTTCATTTCCTTGTATCCTTTGTTTGAATTTTTGTTATTACTTGTGACATTTTAAAGTTGGTTAATGGTATTGGTTGGTATTGAAATTAGCTTAAAACTTTACATTTTCTTGTAGCCTTTTGTACATTGTTAATATGATGAATCATGATGATTATCTCTTTGAGATAAATTACTTGTTCAGTTAAGAAGGGACATCATTTTATATAAGATATTGTTAATTTACAAGAATTATGTTTAGAGTTTTGAGTTGATTTACAAAACTAGATACTATATTTGGTTGATTCACAAACAAATATAAAGAGTACCATTAAAGCTGGCAATATATTCGTCCATATAACTTGCAAGTAATTTTAAATTAGCAAAATATTTCTAATAAATTATTATGGCGTAACACCAAAGTTGATAAAATTCATATTCTTTATCCCCTTAATAAATAGGATTGCAAATTTAGCTACAGATATTATAAAACATATTTTATAATTAAATATCATCTTTTACGATATTTTTGTGTTATATATTATATATTTCAACTCCACTTACACTTATATCAATTTAACATGTAACTCATGCATGTTAACCATGCACTTATCATCTTTTAATTTCTTATTATTAAAATTTGGTATTTTATTCTCACCTATTAGTTTATTTATAATAGATTTTTCCTTTTCATTAATTTTTCATTCACCCTTCTAAGAAAATTATCTCTTTCCTACAATAATGTCACATGTATTATTTATTATCAAATAGTAACTACTTTATCAAATAGCAACTACTTTATTATCATTAATTAATGTACCTCATAATAAGGGCATTCATATAATCTTTTTTTAATATTGTCATTGTTCAAGAAGTCACCAAAGGACTTCAACATCAACATCAACATCAACAAAAAAAGCTTATCATTATAGTGCTTTTGGTTGTGATTCATTTTTACCATCTATTATAATCCATAAAAATATATATCAATCAAATATCAAACATTAGTGTCTATTTTTATGATTGACACTAATGTCAATATTGCAAAAATCAATTTTCTTATAAGCATGAATATTTTTTAAGGCAGAATAAAGTTAATGGAATCAAATATCTACCAAACAAAAGTGTATATCAATATACAAGATGTCTCTCCCTCTTTAGGCAAAAACTAATATGGTCTGTAATGATGCTAAAATCCAAGTTAAGTAAAGTGAACTGAAAACAATAATAATGGTTCTGCCAGATTCTGACTGAACTGTACGTTACCGTTTGGATCCATGAATCGACTGTTCTCTGTAGTAGTCTCGACGTGAAGTTCCTGCAAAACAAAGAAGGCACGTCG
>JAOQMQ010000003.1:6948121-6966378 GCA_027563845.1 Erythroxylum subrotundum
GACTCAACTCCTCACTCCTCATAGTTATCTACTTTCCAAAAATCTTCCATCTAAATTAGCTCTCTCTCTCTCTCTCTCTCTCTCTTGCATACTTTCTATTTACCTCCAAAGTTGAATACATTGTCCACTTTCCGCTTTCAGTTGGCAGCAATTCTCACAACATACAACCCCAAGTCAGTCACTTTCCTTCTCCTTGCCTGCTTTTGGGTTATTGCCAGAGACAGCCAACTCTTATCTCTGAACTGTTTTTTCAGAGTTAGCAAGCCTGGAGTAGTCCTCTTGTTTCTCTTGTTCACTCTCTGGAATTGGTTTGTCACGACTTTTCCACTGTTTTAGATCTTCAACTTTTGCTTGCCTGTATACCAAACCTGCAGTTTGCTCCATTTGTCACCTTTTTTTTTCCAAGATTTTTCAACTCCTTGGAGATATCAAAGACTGGTTTTTGCAAGGTACCCGTCATTAAAACATGTTCTCTTTATTATTTTACTTGTAAATGCTAGTTACAGCTCAAAAAGCTTGGTCAGATCTTGTTTCCTTATATATATCTTGTAGCTTGCAATGTAGACTGAATTTTCTAAAAGAGAAGACAGAGTGTAAAGTAAGTTCAATGAATGACTCTTTTAAGTGATGCAGGTGACTTTCCTTTTATATCTCTTCAACAAAGTTTGTGGCAACTTTTTCCGAAGAAAAATAGCTCCACTTGTGAATTAGTGAAGAGATTTGAAGTATAGTAGTACACAAATTACTTTGAAACACCTTTAGATACATTCATCCTGTCCAAAAATTAAACTGTTTCACAGGTTCTTTTATCTGCAAAGGGCTCACTTTTTCTGTCTGATATAATTTTCCATGAAAAGAAATATCGTCGTTCTTCAAGGCCTCTAGTGTGGCTGGGATTAGAGTGTTGATTACCATGATGTGACTTGTTTGAACATCTGGACTAAACTAATATTTCACTACTAGAATGTAATTTACTAATATGGCCCTTTCATTTGCTTCTGATATTTCACTTCGAATTTGCTGCTTACCCAATTGACTGCTACGAGTTCATTTGTTTGAGCATTCTGTCATCTTTCTTGGAGACAAGGTCAAAGTTTAAACGTATCTTGTTAACCCATCAATTGTCATCTTGTTTACTATGTCATAACGCATCTTTGTAGCTTTATCTTTATTATACGGTGCTATTTCAGATTGCTTTCTTGAAATTGACTTGATTGCCCACTTAGAGAGAGACGGCTGGGGAGAGCAGAGACTTATATAAAGAAAGAAGGGTGCACTATGGGCTATAATTTTAAAGCACCATCGAACGTAAGGCAGTTGAGCTGAAAGTATCCCTCAGATTGCTCAAAGTGTAGTGCCTGGTAGTTTTGGTGGCTGTCAATTGACTGGACATTTTTCTGTAGACTTCAAACTTGGAACTTTTAGGTGATTTGGAGGGCAAAATAACATAAAGCTTAAATCTTCTGAGGGGTTTTTTGATGGATTCATCATCATCAGGATCATCTAAGAGAGCTCGGATTCCTAGTAATGGAACACAAGTGCCTTCGTGCTTGGTTGATGGATGCACCTTTGATCTTAGCAAATGCAGGGACTATCATCGTCGACATAAAGTATGTGAACTTCACTCCAAGACTCCAAGGGTTTTTATCAGAGGTCTGGAGCAACGCTTCTGTCAGCAGTGCAGCAGGTGAGAAGTAGAGCATGTGTTAGGGGGGCTTCTTTTCTATCTTTTTCTTATGTAGACGCATTTGAGAAACTGATTGAATCAAGGTTCAGCGTTAAAAACTTAATTGCTTATGCGAATAGTTACCTGGCCTCAATACTTCCTCTTAGGCTCATGAATTTTAGGCGTTTAGCATCAAAATTTAGCACTGAGATCTTGGTTTGGCCACTTATGAGTTCTGTAGATGAAGTTCTGCTGGGGCCTCAGCGTTCCAATTACCATCTGCAAGAATTCAGGAAGCTGCGTATCACCATTGGAATCTTTTTCCTTGACTCAATTGTTAAAATTGAACCTGTAATTGATGCATTCTCTGCTGTTTGATAGATATAAAATAGGTTGATTCGATTTTTTGGATAGTGTTTTCTGTGAAATGTTTTCATCTCGACTCGAGTACAGGACTGTAATCTACGTGCTTGTCATGCATGTCTTGCAATTGCATTTTGGCTTAAGGCAAGAACAATAAACATAGAATCAAGATAAATAAGCTTCTTCGAACTAGCTTTGTTAACTGTTGTGAAACGAACGCTTGCATGAAAAATATTACTTTTCTCCAAGTGGTTATCAATAGATCTTTAGTCACATGCTCTTCTGCCTTCAATAGTTCCCTTTAGGCATGGATTATTCTTTGCTTTGCTTTTTACCTTGTGAGATTCATGGTAAGACGGACAGGATTTTGTTGTAGTGATTATCCTCACGAATGCTAACTCAAAATCCACTTTGGTAGGTTCCATTCGTTAACCGAGTTTGATGAAGGAAAACGAAGCTGCAGAAAACGTCTTGATGGACACAACAGGCGTCGAAGGAAACCTCAGCCAGATTCTATGTCCAGAAATCCTGCTTTGTTATTTTCACATCACCAAGGTTCGATTTGTGAACTGGACAAATTCGGGTTTGGTATCTCGTCGGGAACTTTTTCCTTCATTTTAATGACTGTTGACCTTACGTTTAAGTGCACATGTTTAAAACATGTTTTTCCCAGGTACAAAATACTTGCATTTTGGTAGTTCCCATGCACTTTCCACCGCCGCAAGCTCAGCTTGGGTTGGGACTATCAAAACTGAGAGTGAGACAGCGTTTTGTACGAGTCACTCATCAAACTTCAATCCAGGAAAAACCCCATTTTCTGAACCCTTGTCCTTCAGCCATAAAGGAGAAAAACAGTTTCCTTTTTTACAGGGAACTAGTTCCTTCGATCCTGGAGATTCTGTCACTCAACCCGATGCCAGTTGCACAATAGCCACCAATAGTAGTAGTGGCCAGAAAATGTTCTCTGATGGGTTGATACGAGTCATCAACTCCAACCGTGCTCTCTCTCTTCTGTCATCTCCGCCATCAGCTGACACACCGCCGGAGATTGGTTTGAGCCACCTTATGCAGCCTGTAATGAATCCCCAAGCACTGCCCTTGCTCTCGAGTCTTCACTATGATGGTCTTGGAAGGAAAAGTCAGATAGCAGGATCTATGCTGGTCTTTGATGGAGGCAGTAGCTCTGATATCCATGGCCAAAGTACGTTTCAGATTGGAGCTGATGGGTCATCTGTCACTGGATCTCATCACATGCTTTCGTTCTCATGGGAGTAGTACTCATGTTGGCTGTTCTTTCTTGACCAGACATGGCTCCACTGGTTAAAATAAGACAATTTATTTTCCTGAACTCTAAGTTTGTTGATTAAGATGATACTTAAATTAGGCATATAAATCCCAGTTCAGTATTCTGATATTCGGCAGATAAAAAAAAGGGATATAAAAAGAGACTTACCTAATTCTGAGATCAACCAAGTTGTTCACCACCTAATTTGATGCTCTGTGTTAGAGAAGCATAAATTCCATCTTCTAACTTCCAACAAGATATGCGTAAGCTTGAAGGGCATCTTTGACCACCATAACGCACTTGACTTTCTTTCAACCACAACCACAAAAATGGTTGTCTAGTAGCTTATCTGTCGGTCAAGTGTTGCATCATGTGGTTTTGGATTTGGACGCATTGGCCATTGTACAGCTTCAAGTGCACTTGTAGCGTTTTTCTGATAACTATGTCTCTGCTTTTGTTTTCGCCTACTGCATGCACGTTCCATTGCAGTACTTTGCTTCAGGTTTCAAGACATAACGCTTGACCTGACTGACCCCCCTTCTGCTAAAATCTCCACACACTTTAAGCTACTATTATCTGCTGCATAAAAACTCTTTCAAGTAACTAAGCTACTCATTCGTGCTTCAGCTTTTCCTCTTTTTCTTCTCTTGTTTATTGTTTCTCCTCAATTATAGATTATTTATCATATAAGAAAAATATTATTTTAATAAATAAATTGTTCTTTATTTAATATTTTCAGTTATCTTGTTATGATTTATTCTGTAAGCTTTTAACTAGATTATACTTCAATTTTCATAGAGTACTTCAGACATTAAACTAAACCATCTTTTAAAATAAGTTGAAGTGAATATTTTAACTGATTTAATTTAATTACTACCTGACAAAATTTTGGGTTTAGAAGGATCTTGAGACACAATGTCCTGTACCCTTTTGAACTTATCTTTATTTGTTATACTTCATTCCCTTATCCTGCTTGTCTTATACCTAAAAATGTACTAACTACGAAGCACTCTCCGATTGGTATAATAAATCCTAAGAAGAAAATTATTCACTAGAAAAGGATAACGTTAGTCTAATAGAAATGATGAATACCGATACCTATTTGTTCTATCCTGGTGTCTGCTCAAAATTGTACAACACAAAAGATAAGAGTTTTGGAGTATGAAGTAAAACTGGTAACCTACGTTTTTACCAGATGATATTATTTTTGAAATTCTCCTCATGTTTTATGGGTGTAAGCTAGATTCCAATCTTAGGGAGAACTAATAGGTTGGAGGAAAAAAGTAGGATGTGACAAAGGATATGCTTATTCTTACGGATTTGATTTGAAACATAACTCATGTTTTGCAGACAATACGAGTGCAACTACGACAAATACTAGTTTGCAGCCTTAATTGTATTCATTCTAATACAAATCAAATATGGGAAATATTTATCCTCGCTTATGCTCAACTATTGACTAAATTTCACAGAACATTGTTTTATTTCCAAATTAGATGGAAATAGAATCAAATTTGGAGGCAATACATAGGATAGGATAATGTCCGATCTTTTCATCGTATATTCGCACAAATCAGGTAGGTGAAGATAATCGCCTTACATGAGTGACTGACAGAGATAATGGTTGATGCCCTGTAGAAAGTACTCAGAAAAGACCATGAATACTTGATTTTCCGTCGTGAAACATGCAGAATAAACCACTATTTGACACTCTCTTTCGGTTTTAATTAACTTAGGTCTTATCCTTCTCTTCACTTTCGGTTTCTTGTCCTTTTGTTTTGTCACACAAAAGTAGCAGTTGTCTCAGAGATGTAGAGAAAGAACTCTATGTTTTCCAAACTGGAGATCACGCACAATCTTGACATTGTTGTTTGATGTTCAAACCGGCTTTCGGCCTTCTGGGGTGGCTATCCAATATGGTTATATGCTGTTCACAAATATTAATCAGAATACTAATAAGGAGTTAGAATATATCTGCGAAGAATCGAAATGACAATTCAACTTTACAAGGACTATAAAGGGTTAATTAAATAAATGAAGATTTAAATTTCAGAACTTCCAAAGGAAAAGAAAACCCGTATCTGTTATGGATTGATGCAGAAGTACAGCAAAAGTTCTCCGTAATCCATATCTTGGCAAGAAGTCAAAAGTTTCAAGAAACACAGATGGGAATATTATATCCTAAACCATACACAACCTGGGATGGGATCAAAAGGGCTGTGGGCCGACAAAAAGTTTCTTCTATACTTTATAGACTTATCCACACTTCACATAATTGCCTCCAGAATGTTATTATCATCCAAACCACCCAATCAAAAGTCTCCACATGACCTTAATAATATCGTATTAATTATTTTGTTCCTGGAGCAGTGTAGAAACACGGGACATCAACTTCTATATAAGAGCTGAAGTGGCTCCAGAAATGGGCACAGGCACAAGTTTCAGTAACTGACAACAGCAAACCTTTATTCAGGTATGGAGAAAAACTACAAGAAAGGAGGTCTAATGAGAAGCAAGCTAGCAAAGTCCTTGTGTCGAGCCAATAAAGCTTCTATATCAATGCAATGTGGCAACAAAGTGGGTCCTACCCCATATAATCCAAATGGTTTAGGAGAATTTCGCACCAGCCACAGCTTTATAGTGCCAAAGCAAACGGCCGTAAGTTTCAGTCACAGAAGTTTTCGTGATCCTGGTGGCGATGAAAATGTGGACATGAAGGCTACATCTTACATTGCCTATGTTCGTGAGCGATTTAACCTCGAGAGGCTTGATCCGTAGGCATGGAAACTTGATTAGCCATAGCACAGGACTGGGCCTGCTTCGAAGTTTCAGAGTTCGTGATCATCTAGATTATGTTGGCGAAAACTTGTTTTGGCCGTCTGTTGAGTAGAAACAGTACTAAATAATACAAATAATATGTTCCTGGTATTGTTTCTCTTTATGGCTTATATCAGTAGATTTTCCTCGTTTGTCTATCCCCAATTTTCTGACTGTTTTCTAAATAATTAACTGTTTCTCATGGTTTCATGTAACCTGCATATACTTTACTTAAAACATGATACATAAAGACTGTAAATGATTCGATATAATGAGGCTGGTTAGTTCAAGCAAGTGGAAATCTAGTTCATTAGGTTGCGATGAACTTGTTAAACTTTCAGCTTTTCTTCCTCTAATCTTGACAACGAAACTGTGTACATGTGTTGGCTTTTTTACGAGGAAAAGATTCTCAATTTTTATTGAATAGAATATTTTTTATTTATACAATCTTTTTTTAACTAAAATTTAAAAATCAGATAATATCTAATCAGGGTCGTTCCTATAGTTTTATTAGCCCTGGGTAAAATTAAAAAAAAGAACCCAATAAATCAAGAATATATTTAAGTTTACATATTTATATGAAACATAAATGACTCAATTTATAAGTTTATATAACCCAACTAAATATTAAATGATCATAACACTAACAAATACACAGATGATCATGATTTATGAAAAACTATTTTTCCGTATATTTTTAGATGCAAAATTATTAATAATATAACAAATATATATAAATGGTATTATATCTGTGATATAGGAAAAAATAAATAGCAAAATTTAATATATAATATTTAAAATAAAAAATAAAGAGTAAAAATATATTAAAAAATTATAAACTTTACCTTTAAATTATAATCAGAACTCAGAAGACAAAATCGTAAAATTTTTTGCTGCTAATTTTTGAGTTGGAGTACTTTAAATATATATACTAATTAAATAAAAAAATTAGAAAGTAAAAGTATGCTTAAATATTTCAAGATTATTTATAAATATGAGGACCACAAAATTACCTTTACTTTAAAAAAATTGTTATAACTATATCGCTAAAGATGACAATAAAGTTAAAAATGACTTTAACATTATAGTGTTATAGTTGTCATAGTGTTATAGTTAAAGTCATTAGCTAACGACTAAGGTTAAAATTTAAAACACTGCATCAGCATCACTTAGAGAGTTTAGAGGGGGGGTGCCTCTTATAATGGGTCCTGGGCAGGTGCCCACTGCCGGCTAATCTAAATTAGCATAAAATAAAATCTGAACTTAAAGAAAATATTCTGATAACATCTTTGACTGTTTCAAAGTCAAATGTTCAACATTCCTCCTTGACTTTGATACTGCAAACTCAAGCATTTTTTTCTTTTTCATTTGTGCTCCCATAATTTCGCTGTTAGGCTAGGCATGATGCTGCAAATAACTCCTCCTCCTCAAGTTGAACGTTTACAGCTTGCTTGGCTTCTTCATTTGGTGATTTTTTTTTTTTTGCAATGTCGGCATGGTGGATATATATGAATCATTATTATTTTTGTTGTTGTTGTTGTCGATCTTGTTGAAACTCTTGTTTTTGTCTCTTCTTAAATTTTTTCTTTTCTTTGAACATCTTGATTTGAGTCATTGTAGAATTTATTGGCAATGTCCGGAACGTTGTAGTCTTCATCTACAACTTCCCAAACATCCATAGCATCAAGATGAGCTTTCATTCGAACAGTTCAAACTTGATAGTTTTCACCATCAAAAATTGATGGTGCACTTTAAGACAGTTGTGATTCAATCTCCATTGCATGAAGATGGTTGTAATTCTTGGTGTAATTTTGGGTTGTAAATCAGGTTTGTGTTTTGGTTTTGCTCATCTCACAGGTCCTTCAAGACAAAGGCTTTGATACCAATTGTTGATTTTTTTATGTGGAGAAGATTCTCAATTTTTATTGAATAGAAGTTTGTCTATTTATAAAGTCTTTTTTTAACTAAAATTTAAAAATAAGATAACATCTAATCTAAATCATCATAAAATAAAATATGAACTTAAAGAAAATATTCTGATAACATCTTTGACTGTTTCAAAGTCACATATTCAACAATATGTCTGCCAAAAACAGAAGAAGAAGAAGAAAAAGATGGTGCATGAATGAAATCATTTATAAGGAAGAAAATCAATGTTGTGCTTAGAATTTTTGCCTAAACTTAAAGAATATTATGAGTAGTATACCTTTAGAACATATTCCCACGTAATATACGGCAAATAATAAATTTGATAAGTCTAGCTGAGAAACAGATATGAATGGTACCCTTGTGTTAATTAGTGTCTTGATGGTTATGTGCAGATCAGGCACCTTGTGTTAATAGTGTCTTGATGGTTATGTGCAGATCAGGCAGAGGTGATCCTCCTGTTTTACAATGTCTCAAATGCTGTGACTTTTTGACCCATAATAGAAATTGATACGTAAATACATGCAAACTCAACTGCAATAAGTTAAAGATAATAAACCTAATTATAACAAGTATTTAAAAGGTTGATATAAATACAAAAACTGATACGAAAATAAACAGTAAGTTTTCATGTTATAAGTGGAATGTTTATAATTTGTTAGGGAAAGTTAAGTAAATAATAATATATAATTTAAAACAAGAACAATTTTAATTATGATAAAGTTAATGGAAATATTATTATTTTCTTGTGAGGAAAACAATACTCCATTTTAAGTCACCCTTATTGTAATAGAATAATTAGAAAAGAAGGTTTAATGTGCTTAAAAAGGTTAACCTTTCTTGTCTTATTTGTCATTTTTTTTCTCATATTATCATTTTCCCAGAGCTATTTGCAGTGGAAGGGCCCACCACCTGATGTTACCTTACAGACTGGAGAACAGAATTTTCCTAATTGCCAGGCCCACTAAGATAAAAGCAAAGGCACAAACAAAAGTCGCATCACATCCCTTCCTTTTCATTAAAAAAAAAAAGAAAAGAAAATTGTAATGTTTCTTGACGTTAGATATTTAATTTTAATTTTATTATTTATATTAAAATTGATCAAATATTTATGAAAGAATAAAAGTTGACGTAAAATTCCAATGACAATAATATATTTTACAAAAACAATAACAATTAATCCTCTAATTTTTATTTTTCAAATTAGAATTGGTGACATGTTTGTGATAATTAGAATACATAGATATGCGAACATAATTAAAATAACAAACAAACTCGACCATAACTATAATAGTGTTATAATTGCATTTTAATGTTACAAACGGTGACGACTTCAGTGTCGTTCCCTCTCCAAATCTAACTGATATATCCTGGGAAGAGAATAAACATACTTTGGTATTTACTTGTGTAGGAAAAAGAAAAAAGGTGATGTGTATCTGAAACCAGTTTATGATTAGCGCTTAATTAAGGGAGTGAACAGTACCGTACTGAAGTATAACAAGAGGCAATCAGATTGTTTATCCTTAATTTGTCCACAAATAGTGAAGGTCATAAGGTGATTAGCATTGACAATAATCTGGAAACCGTCCACAGTAAGTAGGAATACTTTTACCAACATTACTTCACTTGTTATGGTCTAAATCACTTGGAAAACATGCTAATAACCTCCAGACAGATTCTTTCCGCCTCTCAATTTTTTAACTAAAATAGAGCGTTTCGTGGATTAATTCTCTTTTAAAAATTTTATTTATAATTAATGCAATTTTAAAATTTATAAATAATTTATCGAACGATTAAGTATTTTTAATTTCTTACTTTTAATATTTGATTTTCTTAAAGAATTTTAAAGAAAATTTTAATTTCTCACTTGTAGCACTTAACTGTGTTAAAGAATTTTTATTAAAAGGACTTCATTGCTACAATTTTTTTCATTTCATGATCAAAATCTCTTCCCATCTAAGAACAAATGAAATGGAATTTGAGGTCTAAAATCAAACAAGCTTTATTTGAAGTGTAGATTAGGCTCAATTAACCATTAGATGAGCTGAAACATATAACATGGATATAAAGGGAACTTAATTATTGTGCTGGTTTCAATAATAGTACTAGAATTGGCAGAGAATATGGATGTCGCTGTTTAGGCCCTGCTTTTCCCATGTGCAGTAGATGAGAGAAAGAAAAAAAAAGTGAAGTGGGCATTATTGGTGTAAAAGGTGACTCCAGTTGCTTCCTTTGTTAAAGAGTTTTCTCCCCCAAAAGCTCAATCCAAAGTCCAAACTGCAGAATACAGGACACTTGACAGTCGATCTGCAGTTTTTGCATAGAACCTTAGTGAAGCTTTTGCTTCCATGTATAATATAGTTCAAAAGGGTCATGTTCATTGATCAAGAGCTAGCAGATCTTGAAATCCCACAAAAAGGAAATAGGGATTGAATGGTAAGGTTCAAAACTCTAATCACTTGAGACATAAATTATTGCTGGATAGTTTGTGTCAATCAAAACTATCCAGCAAAAAGAAAGAATGTATTATGAAAAGAGACTTTACCCGGGTGAAGTAAGAATGTGGGTAAGCCGAAAGAAAGGAGAGAAAGTTGACAAAGGGGATTAGAGTTGCAACTTGCAAGGCCAATCAAGAGCCCCACAAAGACGTGACTTCTTTAAAGAAAAGTACCCAAAATTAGTATAAGGTCCACGTGTCATAATGGGTGACGTTGATTGTTGTTTGCCTTAAAATGGAAAGAAATCTGACAGTGCTAAGTAGAGGATGGACCCACTTTCATTCAATCCCCTTCTTTACTAGGCCCATCAATTTTCCATCAAACTTGATGGTCCCAACCAGCCACCTTACGTTACTATCCCAAACTATCGTCTTTAATAAATGGCATTACTTAAGTTAAAGGCTTGCAGACAAAGCATGACTAGAGTTTCTTAGTCTGGTAATTCTTGGTAACTCGGTTTGAGAGTTCCCAAGGTTAGCAATTCATCAGTCTTCTTCAGTAAACAAATGGTTCTTAAGTTTAGTCTTCAACTGAAGTTGCTTCTTTCAGGAGACACCAAAAGGGACCAGAGAAAAATGGATAGCCAACTGCTTTCCGTGGCTGACCTACCTCAACGATATGCATCGATGTCCATGAAGGTAAACTGTACACGCAAGGGCCAAGGGTTAGCTCAAGTGACGGGATTCCCCAAAGAACTTCTACCAATTGATTTCCAAGTTTTCTGGAATTTATTTTGTCATAGTCTATTACTAGTTGTTTAATTTTGAATTAATAACTTATCATATAATTTATTTAAAATACAAACTTATGAATTATTTTACATACTCAAAATTTTCATTATTACGTATTTAAAAAATAACAACTACTTGAGTTAATTTTATTGTTTATCTCAAATGGATACATTATGAACTCAAGAATTTATTTATTGCTATAATTCAATGCAAGAGCCAGGAATCTTATTCCAAACTTACAAATTCATAACTTGTATAAGCACTGCAGAGATGGAATAGTTTAAAATTTGACATTCAAGATGAGTAAATTTGGAGGGTAACTTTGGCCAATTCTATCTGTTGATGGACTTAGTCATATGAATGAGGTCACAAGAAGCTGAAAGTGGATGGCGTATCCTTTTTGAGCTTTTAGTTTAAACCTTGAAATCAAACTAGTGTTTCTATTAATTCACAGAGATGATGAGTTAAAGCAACTTTATGTTTTTGGGATTGAAACTTCTACTAATGTTATTGACCACTTTGCTCAAACTACAGAAGAGGAAAAAAGAAAGAAAGAAAGAAAGAAAGCAGACAACCAATGCCAGTTTCTATGTACCATACCACAAAAAATAGCTGGCAAATTTGGTTAGAAACCGAAGATGGATAACATGGAGAAACATATTGGAAAATGACTGCACATAGTTATTTATGGGGAGCAATTACTGTTGGCCAATGTTGTTTTTCACCCTCGACATTGGTTCAATAGTTTTGTGTTGTGCCTTCGTTAGATTGACTTAAAAGTTTTTACTAAAGCCATATGCAGAGTGCCCCACAAAGAGGTTGATGATTGAAGGGCTTGAAATGAAAGACATAGAGACGTGGTCGGTAGTCGCAATCAAATGAGAAAGTGACATGTAGTAGAAGCTTAAGTCATTACTGGAAATACCTCCTTTTAGTGTCTAAGATTACCTCATTTTTTATCCAACTTTTGGTACCTTACCTCTCCACCTATTTAGTGCACTATTATCACATTCTTCAAAGTTGGAGTGTGTGTCACTTTTTATGTATGGTGTACTTCTTTGTCATCTTTTTTATTTGCATTTATCCATCCTGTGCTAGTGCAGGAAACTTATGCAGTGCAGTGGCTTAGATGTAACTCATATATGTATGATTTTGTGTCATGTCTCATTCTCTCAATTTCTTACGGTCTGTTTAGAGAGGTGGTGGGCTAAAAATTACACGAAAACTTACCAAGTTGAAAACTAAAAATGTCAACACACAATCAGTCCCTTGCCCAGCTTTTTCTTTGGGATGAGACAATCTACACTTAACCATCACCTGGCTGATGGACAAACATGGCAAGGCTCCACCAGCAAGTCAAGTCCTAAATGGTTGGACCACAAATGCTGTGCTATATGCTTAGCTTTCTCCGTGAATCCATGTGGGGTTTGATTTTTGTTTAAATGTACTTGATGTGCTATCATCGGTCCCCCACCAACATTACAACTATACTCGTTGGATTTTTACCTTCCACTATTGTTCTACACACATGCATACATATGTAAACCCATTTATTCATTTGATACACTCATCCTGCCACAATATATATTGAGACCTCCGAGTCTGCGAAGAACAATTTTCAATGCATTATGGAATATGTAAAACGATACATAGCTACTGAACTTGCAAGTTGCAACAACAGTGCTGCACCTGTCCCACCAAAGCAAAACTTACAAATACACGAATGTGTAATCTGATGAATATCGATCCTGCCTTTGGATTATGCCCAGATAACCTTCAGTTCAACTTTTTCGGGGACAGTAGAGTGAGCAGAGTTGGAAAGAACAAGTACACAGAGCACGTTCTAAACGATAGTTATTATTATAAAATAATGGTTTCCTGATATTTTTCTTCACATAAAATACAATTCAACTTTGTTGTTCAATAGGTTCACTCCACCAAAATCATGTATGTATAAGTATTCAAGTTTTTCGTTTTAGAACTCTCCAAAGTTTTAAATTACTGATGGAAATATTTACAGTTACAATATATATGATTATGACAATTACATTTATATTATTTGCAATTGTGCATGCGCATCATTTACAATATCATAATTATCAATTCACAATCTACAATTTGAAAGCTTGAGATGGTGTAGTATATGTTCCTTTGAAATTTAAGGCAAGCGGAAGCCACTTGCATGTAAACTGGTTGTCTAATGATTAAAAAAAAACGTAATTGTCTCTGTTACATAGATATAAAATAAGCGTTACTGATTTCTCTTTTCCCATATGTTAAAGGACGAACTTTGTTGTGTAATTCCTATCTACTATCTTTTTTCTTTCTTATTTTTGATTTTTAAAAAATCAAACATATGTAATAGTTTTTGAAATTGCTGTAACTGCCTTGGGATTTGAGCAATACAATTAATATCATTTGTAAACGAATATCCATTTGTTACGGGTGTTCATATTTTTCATATTATATATATAATGAGATTAATTAATTAGAATTATGTAATTCTTATATCTGCTCAATAACTCATGTGACTAGTATATAAGAAGAGTCTATTACCGTACATTTGTTAGAAATTTATGACATTTGGACTAATAAATTGATTATTGAGTAAATTTGTATACTAAACCCTAAGTCATATCTACTTTATTTTTCTTTGATTTTATTTATTTCATTAGACCGTAATTGCATTCAATTTTTTCATTAAGAGACAAGAATCACCTTAGATATATATACTTTATAGTTACCAACCAAAATAACCTTCCCTTATTCTAAATTCTCTCGAATTAAATTTAATTTACTATCTTAGCACTATCTCACACATGATTCTTTGGTAATATTTTAAAGCAACAAATCTTAAATATAATTATTAAGAATGAGATAAGAGTTATAAAGGAGTGTTACGAGGCTTATTTAACCTTTAGGGTCTCACACAATATAATTTGAGATCTTACAACTTGTATTAATCCCTTTTATGATTGATTTTATAAAAGTCATGCGTTACAATATCAACATCTTTTCATTTATATAGATGACTTCTATTCATGAATTACTATATAAATCTTAGTTTAAATATACTTAATGTTTAACCTAAAGTCTACTATAAAATTTATCTTTTTAAACCTTACATTTGGCGACTTAAGATAGATATAGTAGCTTTTAATCAATCAAACTATTTTTCTTTTATTTTTATTCTCTAAATCGATAATTATTGCTCAACTTTCTTGCTCTCAATTAACCTAGACAGTAAACTTTAAACCTACATTATCTCCATTTATTAAAAATACTAGAAGCAATTTTTGATATAAGGGGGCCAATCTCTTATATATAGACATAGAGAACATTTCACACACACACAAAAACCATACTTTAAAATCAAGTGTTACATAATTCTTATCCCATAATAAATGATTTCAACATATATTTTGCATTTAAACATGATAATATAATGAATGAACATACATTTGAAAATATTTATCAATAATACATCAATATATGCAAATTCTATAGCTTCGCATGCTTAACTCACGTATCTTTTGGAATTAGTTTTTTCATTTAATTTACTATCATATTATATGTAGTTTATATTTCGTATTCACTTCACCTTGTGTAACTATATCTTTCACATAATTATACTTTATGTCTATATAATTGATTTTACAATAAAATTTGGGATCCTTTGCATAAGTAATTACTGTTTGTAATTACTGTTTGACTATCACATTTAATTACCATTAGATTATTTTTGCTTTTAGTGAGTTTAAATGAATCAATAAATGTCTAAGCCAATTAATTTTTTGTACTAAATTTGAAAATGCCATGAGTTTAGCTTCCATTATAGATAAAGCAATAAATTTATATTTAGATTTTCTTTTATCTAAATCTCCTCCCCAATCTACATCCATATAATATTGCATATGTAAATCATTGACTTGATAAAATAATGTGTAATTAACAATACCTTTTAAATACCTCAATATTCTTTTTAGTACTTTCTAATGTGTTTGACTTAGATTTAACTGATATTTGCTTACTATTCTAATAATGTAACGAATATCTGGTCTAATATATTATTAGACTAAGTGAGATTCCAACCTATAGTTTTTATAATGAATTTTAATCCTTGGTAATATTAATAAGCTAATATGTAAAAGATTAAGTTTTTAAAAGGGAAAAGTGAGGAAAGAGACTAGTGAATCAAATGAGCAATGAAACGATTAAGAAAATGAATAAAATAGAGCACATATGCAACTTAAGAGAACTTCGAGAAAATTCAAGTAAATAACTGCAAACAAATAGGGATCAAACATTTCAAGATTGAAGGAAATCATCACAATCATTTTTGTAACCTTATCTTAGTCATTTTAATAATTAAAGACTCAATTATTGAATGATCATTTGCATATAAGATATAATTAAAAAAAATCCTTTCATAGTTAAGAAGAAATTTGTTTTGATATTTAAAGAAAACCTTTTAATCTTTAGAAAAATTTTAATGGAACTTTTGAAATAATATAAATTTAAGTTTCCATCAAAAGAATGTGTTTTGATCTTTAAAAATTCTTATTTTTGGACATATTGGCCAACCACTCTATGAGTGTGGTCAATTAATGTCTCTTAATTGTTAGCATAAATGAGTATCATGAATTTCTTAGTAAATTGATTGATATATTGGTTGATCAATGCTATACAATGAATGAACAATTTACTTTAAAAGGCAAAATTTTCATGCATTGTTAGTTTGTATATGTATTAGTTGATGCATTAGTCGACTAATATGACCCCTTGGTCTTACCAATGTGTGAGATTAATTGACCATTATTATTGTTACTAGCCATCATAACGATTTATTTTTGTTTCTAACAACTAATTTGGATTATTTTACATATAAACAAACCATGTATAAGTTTTGAGAAGTATCTTGGGCATATTAGAGAGTTTTTAAAAGTCTTAAAAGGCTAGGGAGTACATGCATGAATTGTATAACATATATTAAGCTTTTGATTATTGGTACGAGCAAGAGAACGAGTTCTTTTTCTATACTTGTTTTCATTTGAAAAATTAATTCGGATATATTTTGTGAGTTTTCTTTTGACTTTAAACAAGATTTGTGAATGGTTATTTTCACACATGCAAAATAAGATGACTATAAGAATTCCTCCTTACTCTTGTCAAAGAAGATGTTGTATAGAGGGTTGCTCTTTGCCTATTAAAGGAAGAAGATAGTGAATTCTCAATTGAAAATTGCAGAGTAGATGTAGGCTGATGATTGTTTAGTCAAACCATTATAAATCAAATTTATCTCTCTTTTTCTACTTTCTTTTATCATTGTTATATTTATTTTATAATCATTTTATATAAAGTTATTATAATCATTCATTAGACTAAGCAATTTATTACATTTGTTTTCAAATAGGTAAAAAAGTAAACACACAATTTACTCCCCTCTTGTTTCTCTTCATCTATTGAAATTTGAAGATGGTAAATTCTCAAGTGAAACTTAGAGAGCGGATATAGGTCAGTGATTATTTGGGCCAACCACTATAAATCAATTAAGTCTTTCTTTTACTATTGTTGTGTCTATTTTATGATTGTTTTATATGAAATTGCCATAATCATTTATCAAAGCAAGCAATTAAATTATTAATGTTCAAATAGGACAAAAAGTAAGTTCACACAATTCACCTTACTCTTACATGTCATTCAAGAAACCAACATACTCATCATTGTGTATATGAAAGTTTCAACTACACTATAATAGGTAACTTTCTTTATTTATTTTGTTCCATGTAGTATTGCTGGATAAAAATTTTGATTGACATCTTCACCTTTAGTAATAGAATAATCAATTAGCTTGCAAGCTTATACACATAATTATTTAATAACTTTATAAAAGTATGTCGCTTGTGAAAGAGAAAATGATCTCTTTGAAGATCTTTTGAAGTCTAAGAACATACGCAGCTTAACCTCTGCTTTTCATTTTAAACTCAAATTAAAACTAATTTTAATTTGATTCATACACTTGCAGTCATTATAAGCAATCACTATATCATATACTTATAAATATAAAATATAAAATATATATTTATTTTTAAAATATGCATATTCATCTTCACCATTCATATGAAAACCATACACAATAACTACATTATGAAAATGAATATATCACTATCTTGAGTACTGTTTCAGGCTATAAATTAATTCTAACAATTAATACACTTTATACTATTATTCTGTCTTAATGAAACATGTATGTTGTTCTATATAGGTTTCTTATTCTAGTTCTCTATTTAAATACATAGTCTTTACATTTATTTGATTTAATTCAAGATTCAACTCGGTTACTCTAGTTAGTATTACTCGGATTGAAGTAAACCCAATAACTAGTGAAAATGTCTCTTTATAATCAATTCTCATATTGTGCATATCTTTTAGTTACAAGGCTTGCCTTATATATATAAAAAATCATATATCATATTGAACTTTCAAAACAAAACTCATAATATGATCCAAAATATAAATTTTCCTTGTTGGCTATACGTGGTCGGTGATAACCAAGTCTGCATGAATTTTATTCTTTCGTGTTTAAATTTGCAATAACAAAACCTATCTAATTGATTACATGTTTAACCTGAATCTTTTATTTTCAAAACAAAACTTATAGATACTATGTTCACTGTGTGGTGAATTTTTGGTTGGTCAATGACACTTTTTTTAAAGAATTATTAACCAAATACAATTTGATTAACTTATTCATATTTCAATTAAATAAATTCTTAAAATCAAGAGATATTTTTCTTGATAAGACTTAAATATAAAAAAAACAAATATTTGATTTGAATTTAAAAATCATAATCTCACCCTAACAATTAAAGATAATAAACAGTTATCTTTTTAAAAAGTTTGAAGTTTCATTTATAGGAACAATAAAGATAATATTTTGATTTCAAATTTAGTAGATAAATATTATATAT
>JAOQMQ010000003.1:6967099-6978869 GCA_027563845.1 Erythroxylum subrotundum
ATACGAGGTGATCTCTAACTTGTGAGAGAGCTTTGCTTATGAGTTTCTGAAGTGAAAGAGGTTAATCCCCACGCATTAAGAGTTACGAATTTAAGGATCCAATCAGCTTCAGTTGTATGTACCTATCAAAGCTCTACGTTGGTCAGTCCAAGCAGAATTTCTTTCGAAATTTTCCTTTTACATGGGCATGTGAATTTCTTCTCTACCTTTCAAGTTAACGAACGGTGACTCTAGTATGAACTCTTGGCTGGAAATTCTTCTTCCTCTTTTGGCAAGAAATGGAAAAAGTCGTGTTCTAACATCGTTTTCACTAGGATTTAAGTTCCTCCACATGTTTGCTCCCATGATAATAAAAGTAATGGTAAAAAATATAAATAAGCTCTTATCATTTTTATTTTTTGATGGATAAACCCTAAACATTTTAATGTCAACGCATTCAACTTTTCTATTATTAGATATGCACAAAATTTTATTTATCTACTTTCTAAAGTTTTTCTTTTGATGCCAATATCATCGTTATATGAAACTTCATGAAGTCATTATTAATTTCTGCAGAGATATTAACTTTAACAATATGATATTGAATTTTTAATATGGGCAGAGTGTAGAGTCCACTAACAAGAATTGAGCTTGGGTCAACCATTGTCCAAATAACTAGAACTAGTTGTTTGGATAGTTGACCCTTACCACTTATAAACCCTTTAACATTTTTATGTCTAGACAATATAGGACACTCTAACATATGAAACCATTAAAAGTTTCTTTGAATATTTGCAAAAATCTTATAAAGGAATCTGCTCTTTAGTTTTTCTTCTTATCTTGAAGTAATTAATTCTAGTGATTCTGATACATTTGTATAATGCTGATTTTGCTGGATGGATTAGGTGAGCTCTATGGAATTGACTCTTAACTCGTAGCTCGGGCCTCGGAGGGTATGAAAGGTCTTGGTGGACTTATTTGTGGAAGGTTTTGAAGGCATGAAGACTAAGAAATAAAGCAATCCTGGACATTTCAAGGTAAGTTTCATTATCTAATTAGCATGTACTTTTGGCAGATCAGTAGCAGAAGTTCATTGTTGTCTTTAGTGGACATCCACATGCTTCTATCATCCTCATAGTATTCTTGTCATGTGGTGTCACACATGACCTGTAGTCTCCTGAAACCTTCATCTAATTATTAAATGCTAACAATTTCTCAAGGATGAAATTGACATTTGAACGACAGGTTACAGAAGCCATATAAATGCCCGAATGATATGAACGCCATTATCGAGCAAAGAAAACAATGGCAGATTATAGACTAGAGTGTAGTCATCATTGGATGCAAACACAAAACACCAGATTTACCTATTGAATAAGTTTATTTTACATTCGTATAAAAATTTTATTTAAGATATTTTGTTATTAATTGTAAGAGACATAAATCTTACCTATAACTTATTCATAAATTGGAACAAGTCATGTAAAATATGAAATTAAGATATACATTTCATGTACGAGACCACTTGATATGTGTAAAGTCCCATTCTAATACGAGTCATGTAAAACAAAATAAGATCATCCTGAGAACAGACTCTAGAGACCCTTTAACCTACAAATGACTCAACAATACAAGTAAAACATGTCTGATCTTTTAGGAGTAATATTCGTTTTTTAACTGAGCTTGAAATCTCCTGCGGAAAGGGTTATGTTCGGACTATTGGTAATTAATTAAATCTTTTCTCAAATTTAAGCATCTAAACAGAAGTGGTTAGATATGCCTAGCATGGCATGACGTTATGAAATGGTTGATATTAAAGTTTAACTGTAGTTTGATCCCTGATTAATTGATTCCAATTCAAAGGGGATAACTACTTATAGTAGAAGTCAAAACTCAAATTAATCTCTCCATTTAAAGACTCTAACCTTGTGGAATAAGGAAGTCCAGATTTTTGGACAATTTTGAAAACATGGCTTCTCATTGAACCTTTTATTTTTGTTTAAAGATTTTACAAGTTATCAAAAAAAGAGAAAATTATTAACAAATTTAGGTAACACAGTACTTACATCAAATGATTGAATAAGAAAATGAATTTGGTAATATGTACAACTCTTGAAATAAATAAAATTCATTCTTACATTTTTAAATATAATTTCTTTAAGTAAATGATATTATATTAAACTTACTTATATATTTATTCTAATTATATATATATATATATATATAAAAAGATACCAGGAGATATTTTCCAACCTAAATTAGGTTCATGCTTTGATACTGATACTTGGCTCATACAACGCACATTAGCTCAGATAGAAAGAAAGCGGGAGTCAGGCAGCTTAATCTGCTTTCGCAAGAACAAAAGTCAAGGTCAAAACAAGAACACATTCAAGGGCATTGTGGTCAAGTCTCGAGACTGTGCTCCGGCAGAAAGGATTAGAGGGATATTATCGTAAAAGCAAAGCAAAACAAACGAAAGTTTCACCTTCTTAAGGTTAGGTCACATGATTGCCCGAACCCGAAAAATGGTCAAGTTGATTACCTGACGCAGTTTACTTTATATGTCGACACGTGGCAATTTCTCTTCGAATTTATTCCCACCAATGACCATCTCATTTGCCGCATTTTCAAGGTTCCTCTCGTTCGCGTATTCTGGAACTTATATCCACCGTCCGATCCTCCAGCAACTTGCATCATCAACGTCCTAGAGCGCTTTTGATTTCGAGACTAAGCTTTTTGTTTAGAGGGACTTGTCATAGTTAAGTGTCCTATGCGAAAAATAGGGGGAGAGAGGAAATTAAAAGAAAAAAGATCAAAATTTTATTGGCTTTAAACAGTGGTTGAGAAAGATTCTGATAAATTTCATAGCGTAAGCATACACTATAGATAGGAGGAGGAGAGTGGAGGTGGCGGTGGAGGAGAGAGAGAGGGTATAAATAAAAGGGCTTGTTTTGAAGCTACAAAGTGTGCAAAACCAAGAGAGGCTTTTTGATCAGTGAAGATTTGTTGGGGTTTGCAAAAGAATTTTGCTTTTTAAGAAAATGGGAAGAGGTAGGGTTGAGTTGAAGAGGATTGAGAACAAGATTAACAGGCAAGTGACCTTTGCAAAGAGAAGAAATGGACTTTTGAAGAAAGCCTACGAGCTTTCTGTTCTTTGCGATGCCGAGGTTGCTCTCATCATCTTCTCCAATAGAGGAAAGCTGTACGAGTTTTGCAGTAGTTCAAGGTATCACCAAAACAACCAAACCTTGTACCCCAATACACAAAAAATGCCTCCCCTTTTCCTTTCTCCAATTTCTCTTAGCGATATTCTCTCTCTCTCTTCTTCTTCTTCTTCTTTTTCTTTTCTTTCTCTTTTCTTGTTCTGAAATCTGACTGACCCTTAGATTATAAGAACTTAAAGATTTGATCTTTGTTGTTTCTACTGTCAGTTTTGAGTACCCACAAAGAAAAAACTTATAAAACAAAATGAAACCTAGAAGAAGATATATATATAGAGAGAAAGAGATACAAAAGTGGTTTTTAACTCTGTCAAGGTTTGCTGTTTCGGTGAATGTCTCGGTGTTTATAGCAGGTTGAGTGTGTTAGTGTTGGTTTTGATGTTAGATCTGCAACTAAAGACCCTAATTGAAGGTAGTTCTCACACTGTTTTATTGGACTCGAAAATTTCTGTCTTGTTTTTGTTCCCAATATATCTTCCTTTTATCTACTTTTCCTTTTCTACTAAATACCTGAATTTTCCATTTTTGTGTCCATTTTTTCGTGTTGAAAAAGTGATCGATCTGATCGAGGGCTTTTAGACATTTGAGCTGATGCAGCTCCTAGCATGTTTGGAGTCCTCTCCTTAACTAATCCAGCAAAAGAACTCGCCTTGAGAGCCTGGTTTTGATTCTTTTTGAAGCAAAATCTTTGGCTTTTATACCATTTCTCTTTCTTTTCTTTTCCTTTTCATTCTTCTCTCATTTTCGTCAGGTTTTGAACGCAACTACTTTTACAGGAATCATGAACTTGCTCTTCCTCTAGTATTGGCCATTTGTTTCTTGTTAAATTGTAGTCACCCTTTAAAAAGTCACTGTCTTTCTAAGACCCCTACTAATCGATTCACTAAATAGGTTCTTTTCAAGTTTATTGAAGAATACTGCAATCATGAATATCTTTTCCTTCCCTCTTAACATCTAAAATCTCATGTCTTCTTTAGGGTTTTCCGTCGTGTTATCTAAGTCACTCTATACCCTTGACTTCTATGTTATAAAATTGTCAATTAAGCTCGGACAGAAGATCAGAGTTGGTTCAAGTCTCAATTTTTTTCCAAACCCAAAAGAAAGAAGGGTTTCTCTTAATTATTACCGAAACAATTATGGCGAATGAGACTGCAATTTTTCTTCTCAGGTAAGTCCTTTATGACTTCCAATCGTCTATTGGATCGATCTCTCTCTCTCTCACAGAGACATACAATACATGCGGAAAAAAGGGTTGTGTTTCAATCACTGAAGTGGATGGGATGGTAGACATTTTAGGGTTTTGTTCATTCCAAGAAGTTAGGGTTTCCTCTCTCCGTCTCTCTCTATGGTTTGAAACAGTGTTGTTTCATTCAGATCTGACTTGAAGTTGATCACAATAGATTTTGAAGTTTTTAAGTGTGACTTTTACAGTGTGTTTAGCAGCGATCGACCCTAATATCCGTAAGACATAAGTCCTCTTCATGGATAATCATAACACGGCTTAATTTAAACAAATAACTATTACTATAATTTCCTTAACTTGTTCGAGCTTCCTCGTATAGATCTTGGCGTTAACTAAAAGAACAGGTATTTCCCACCACAAGATTATATTCCTTGACATGCATAAGCATTTGATTGTGCTTTTTCAAGATTTATTATTTTCCATACAAAATTCTTCAATTTACTAAAATGCAGCTAACCTTAATTAGCTCGACTATTGTTGTTACATCCCTTGAAATCATGAAGATTATGTCACAACTTAAAGCGCATTTACTTGGGGACAATGCAGTCGTGATAAACCCCTTTCTTGATTAAAAAATGCGTATCATATGATATGTTTAAATTATCAGATTTTGGTTCAGTTGTGATGGCCGGGCAATGTGTGGTTAGAATTATATGGAAGTGCTAATTAATTATAAATTATAATCTTCCTCGTAATTCCTTTACCGTGCACGTGTTTATATTTGTGAAGATTGCCTAATGTTTTTACCTTTGTGCTTCATTTGAAGTAACTATACTAACCAACAGCTGTTTTCTCTATTTTTAAGTAGCATGCTCAAAACTCTTGAGAGGTACCAAAAATGCAACTATGGAGCACCTGAGACAAATGTGTCAGCAAGGGAGGCACTGGTAGATTCATCCCATTTCCTATTACTTTTTCTAATTGAACTTTCAAATGATAATCCATATCTATTATCTAGTAAAACCATTTTACATATAAATGATCGATGATTCGAACCATTTAAACACTGGTCATCAAAATTGATGCACCATATATGATATTGATATTGTGAATATATATGTATTCGTTCTTTCTTAATCAAAGTTATAAATTGAGTCCATAACCACAATTTTGGTGTAATGGTTTTGAAGGTTGTTATAACTGTAATTAGGCTATTCTAATTTGTTATGATTGTAATAGTGGTCACATTGAACACAATTGCTTTTTTATCACTTGAAATTCGATAAAGCACACATAGTTGACTATTTTGATCCTTCCTCCTCCAAATAGTCCTGGCAAATGAAATATGAATGATCTGAATCAAGTCAACATTATTGTTAACGTACATAACATTATTCTCAACGTAAAGTGACTGTAGATGATAAACTTCAACAGTTTCCTTAAATTCTCCACAAATTGTAGAAGAATTTCAACCAGGATCTAATAACTACAAAATCCCCCTCTACCATTGATTCGTATGGTCTGATGGTCGTTGAAGGGTTTTTATCTAACTATATCTAAATCTAATACAGTTGAATATAATGACCAACTGAATGAGGATAACCAGAGTAAGATGCATTCCAAATCATGGATTCTGTTAATTGATCAGGGTGTTGAAAACGCAACTACCATAGTATGTGGCACTTACAAAGTTTTAGGTATCCGGGTTTTAGTAAATGTTTTTTATGTGAATGTAGCAGGAGTTAAGTAGCCAGCAGGAATATCTGAAGCTTAAAGCACGATATGAAGCCCTCCAAAGATCACAAAGGTAAACTATAATCCTTTCAATTATGATTTTGAAATCATGATCTTCTCCAAATAAGAGACCTTATTTAATGAAGAAAAGAATAGTGCTAATATGAGTACTACTTCTAGGAATCTCTTGGGAGAAGATCTTGGCCCTCTAAGCAGCAAGGAGCTTGAATCACTTGAAAGACAGCTTGATTCTTCCTTGAAGCAGATTAGATCAACACGGGTACCACCTCAAAACCATTAACATCTGATGAGATTTTTCAGATGATACTATCAGTGATTTGATAATGGCCCGGAAAAGATAAACTTGATATCACATCTTTGTACAGTAGAATGAAATTCCTCAAGAAACATGAGCATACATAGAAAACATTCTTAGCTATTTATATTGCTAATGCAAACTCTTTACTACTTATCGTGAAATATTTGACAAGGAAAGCTCGAAAGAAATATTCCATCAGGTTAACAGCGAACATCTTAGTTCCATTATATTTTTTTTGTTGCAGACACAATACATGTTGGATCAGCTTACTGATCTTCAACGTAAGGTAATGGTGATATCTTCATAGTTTTTACCTCTTTTCATTGAATCCTCGCCAAAAGTTTATATACATTCTCATATAAGCAGGAGCACTTGCTGAATGAAGCAAATAAAACCTTGAAACAAAGGGTAAGTTACGGCTCTAACTTTGACTGGAAAAATTAATTTATTGGCTACTGAAATAGCTTTTTCATGGTTATAGCAAGAGCATGACAGTTTCTTGTTTTGGCAGTTGATGGAAGGATACCAGCTAAGTTCACTCCAGTTGAATCCAAGCGCAGAAGACGTAGGTTATGGCCGCCCACCAGGTCAACCTCAGGCAGATGGTTTCTTCCATCCACTGGAATGTGAACCCACATTACATATTGGGTATGCATAATAATCTGTGAATGCTTTTTTTCCCAAATGAAAACTTGAGGCCATCATAGATCTTTGGTTGGAAACATGGTTTAACTATGTTATATTGATGTGATTGATTGCAGGTATCATCCTGCTGATCAAATAGCAGTAGTCACAGCTGGACCAAGTGTGAATAATTACATGACCGGATGGTTACCATGACCATAAGCAAGACTGCATGCAAGCTTTCTCAGAACTTATCACCAAACTTCTCTCTTGCATGCCAATGCCTTTCCAGGATATGGAACTATATATTTATATGCTGTAGCAGATTATGTGTTATTTATTATTTAGAACATGGGACTACTCATATGTCTTTGTGTGTATGTATTCCAGCACTGCTCTTCTTCTTTCAGGTGCTGTTGTGTTTGGAGAATAATTGTCATTGCATCTGATGTTAAACCATTTGAAGGCTTTTGTAACTAAAACAGTTCTCATGATATCTCATCAGCCCAGCTAGACTCAGATTCCAGCTGTCTGTCTTCGATCTAAGCCTGCGTCTGACCCGTCAGCCGCGTAGAAGTAAATGGGCCTAACCTAAACATCCTTCTTCGTCTTAAACTCCAAATACCAAAGCCACTATTTCGTTGCTTGGTCCAATTACTAACTTGGAACACATTATTTTTTTGCCGACAGAATTCAACGACCCAATCCATAGAAATAAGTTAAATTTTTGTAATTTCACTTTTAAAGTTAAACAAAAACAATAATAATAATAATAGCATTCAGTAAAAATTCTGCTCAAATGTGAAGTTTAGAGAAGTCTAGTAGTATGTAATCTTACATCTAATTAATAAAGAGGTTGTTTTCAAATAACCTACATGAATAAATGAAAATAGAAAATAAAAATAAAAATAATAACTAATAAATAAAAGGAAATTTTAAAAAACCAAATTTAAATAAAAATAAATAGATAAACATAATGATAAAATAATAATAATAATAACAACAAAATACAATAAAATAACTAATATATAAATAATAGTAAAAATATAAATAAAATAATACTAATAATAATAGAAATACTACTGTTAATAATAATAATCATACTACCATTAATACTCATAAAAAATAATAATAATAACAACACTAATGATAATAATAAAGATAAACATAATAAAAACAACAATAACAATAACAATAACAATAATAATAATAATAATAATAATAATAATAATAATATGTAATTATCACTTAATTAATTATAATAGACAGGAGTTAAAAATATAAAAAAATTATCAAGATCTTTTTATGAGGGATTCTTTACTTGAATTCTAGTACGTCAAAATTTTCTATTATGGTTCATGTTCTCAGTTAGTTCCAACATTGTCATTTTTTTTATCACCTCCCCTTAATTCTTCTTAGATCTTTTTATTTTTTTCTTACAATTTCTAAGTACGTTCCTCTCGTATCTTTTCATTGGAATGTCTAGGTGTTTTCTATTAACACTTCAAAATTACCTAATCCTTGTCTCTCTTAATTTGTTTATAATATTAGCTATTTTAATTTGTTCCTTATTATCATATATATTTTTTACCTTATTCTTTTTAGTAAGATTGCACATAACATCATCATCAATGTTATTGTTAACTTATGAATATGAACTTGTTTAATAAAATATTACTCTATCTTATAAAATATGACACACTCAATCGTTATGCGATAGAATTTACGGTATTCGTATATAGTATTTCTTATTACATTTAATTATAGTATTAAAAACAGTTCAATTTAATTATTGAGGAATAATCGTCGGATAACTCTTTAAACTGTCAGCAAACCGTGATCCGACTAGTTTCCTCTGGGTGAGGTTGTCTCGGTTTTTGATAAAGGAGCAGCGAGATATTTTTGAGTAAAAAGGAGGAATTTATGTGGTGATTATGATAGATCCAGTACGAACACTGAGAGAGGGAAATGATTGAAAGCAACCCGACAGTCAGTAATGACTAATGAGTTGTTCTAACTTCTAAGATAAACACTATCCAATATCCATCCATCCTTAGGCTTAGACTTCCTTTCCCTCTCCTTGTCCAGTCGGACTCAGAAGAGGCCAAAGGAAAAGGAGGCGCAGCTCTCTCTCTCTGCTTTCTATTTTTAGTACTCTAGTTAGTCACGGCCGTTGAGGCATTCCCTAGCTAGTAATAAAATATTTGATTACATCCAGGTGTCCTTCTTACTGCAGGATGCAATCAAACTTATCCCAACTCAGTATTTTATATTAATATAAAATTATACCTACTTCTAAAAATATCGTCCGGAATTATACTTGAATTTTGTATTAGCTAAATATTTTAATTATTTAAGATAAATGAAATAAATAATAAAAATATTATTTAATATTTTGAAGAGACTCGGTCTTCGTTTGTCAATAAAATACATTTATTTGAATAATAGAGATTTAGTTCAGGACAGGATCAAATACACGTAAAATAATAATTGATGTAGAACAAAATCCACTTGTCAATATATAACACGTTGCTTTAAATCCTAATTATCCACCATACACCCACCGACTTTCTTTCTTTCTCTGTATTGACACGCACTTAAAACAAACTCACTCGCCCCCCTCATTACAATTTCAGTCCAATTTTCTCTGCTTACAAAGCTCTCTCTCTGTTTTTTTTTCTTTGTTTTCAGCCACTCTCGCTCTCCCGAGTCCCGTACTTTCTTGTGTCTCACAGAAAGCTCACTGTGAAGCTAAAATTAGGGCAAAATCCCACCGGCCGGCGAATAATGGGGCGGAGGAAGGTGGAGATGAAGCGGATCGAAGACAAGAGCAGCCGTCAAGTCACCTTCTCGAAGCGACGGAATGGACTGATCAAGAAGGCTCTCGAACTCTCTGTTCTCTGCGACGCCAAAGTAGCTGTCCTCGTCTTCTCCAGTCGCGGCAAGCTCTATCAGTTTTCTAACGGTGACAGGTACGTTCCCTTCACTTTTCAAGTATTTTTAGCTCAGGTATTCAATTCTGATAGCGCAATTATCGTGAACAATTGAACTTACAACTTCGTTCCTCCTTTTGATGCTTATTTTAAGCTATCTTGTCGCATACTCTTTTAGCTAGCTAGCTATATACTACCTACGTCGGTTATGAGTAGCTGGCCGCCCGTATATTACTTAGGTAACCTACTGACTGCTGACTAACAGTGCTAGAACTTTGGTTTTTTCTGTTCATCGTGCACACGTATTCTTTCTTCCTTAATTTTTAGGGATTTAGTACTTCGTCACCACTCGCCGTCTTTTCTTCGTGATCGCACTTCAATTTCATTATTTGGATATCTGCTTACCTTCGCTCTGCCTTCCTCATTTCATTTTGTACCGTTTCGAGAATCCAGTTGCTGTCCTTTCATATTTTCACTTTGCAATTGCACTCCTTAAGAAGCCTTTGAAGTATTCCGCCGATCATCTACTGACATCCGTCAAGTGACGACTGGCTCTCCGTCAAATCCTCGATTCACTTTTCTTGTTGGTTTCTCAGTTACTCATCATTGTTGGTTTCCTTGGCGTATCATGCGGTTGCACGTGACATCGCCACGTGTCTTCGGCAGAATACGTATATTGATTCTCTGCACTTGTCAACCGTCATAAATCACCTTTTCAACTCTATTACACAGTGCAGATGAAATTGAATATGTTCACGATGCATACCAGCCGCAATGTTATTAGTTTTGGTTCACATATGAAGCTTCCCAACTTCGTTATGTTCATCTTTTTCCTTTGAAAATCCTTTGTTTTTAACATAATGAACATTTATACGTATGAATGTTGATTCATAAAATTCTAACGGAAAAAGACGTTAAACTCTAAAAAGTTGGCGACCAGAAAATTATGCGGAAGGTAATTGATATATTATTTGTTATTTTGCTAAGGGCAAATCCAAGTACTCAACAAATTTTGGCATTCTTGAACAATGTTTTTTTTACAAATTTGTACGTTTAAAGTTCTGAAAATAGTTTACGTTTATTGGTCTGGATTCCATTTCCGTTGCAAAACGTTTAACTCGATTTTCTTCTTTTTTTTTTTGCTCTTACAAAATTGAAAGTTAGAGGTGTATGTAATAACAATAGTATTCTAGGAGAAGTTCTCGTCTTGAGCCGTCTGATTTTTGGTAACTGAAAGCAATATTTTAAAAATCGGACCGGACATCGAACCGGTCGAAGGAAAGATTTAAGGTTTAGAGGTTCAACCGGTAGTGAACCGCTATCAAACCGGGAATATAATAAATAAGATGAAAATTTTATAAGAATAAATAAAAATAAATTATTTTATTGAAATGAAAAATATTCCAATGTTAATTATTATATAATGAACTAAAAATAAATAAATATGAGTCCAATATAAAACTTAAAATAACAATAAAAATCAAAATTATATTTCTGAAGGAGGTTGTGTCTCATCATCGTTAAAAGCTCCAAATTCTCCAACGCTATTTAAAAATTCGTAAACTACGCTTTCGTTCAAAGCATTTGCAGCCAATTGCTTCTCCGAAAGAGCCAACCCAACAACGTTAGCAATGTCTTGACCAAGAGGTCCTACAAAAGAGATGGTCCTAAAACACAAACATATATTGATGTTAACATAAGAACAGAGTTTAGAGTTCAAACCAGTTGTAACTTCAATCCCAGGTGTTTCAAAATTCTCAGGGTGACCAGGAGTAAC
>JAOQMQ010000003.1:6978969-7001905 GCA_027563845.1 Erythroxylum subrotundum
TATACATTATGGTTGGCAGTGAAAAGAAGACTCCCTATCTATGATGGACAAATTAACTAAGTATATGACAATACCCAATCGGTGCTATCTATGCAATTCAGACCAAGAATCACCCGACCATTTATTGTTCAAATTTACCTATTCAAATAAAGCTTAGAAGAAAATGCTTCAAAGGTGTGATATAAGGAACCTACCAAGTGTATGGTGTGATATTATAGAACAGAGCAGCAGGATAAGACATAGAAGAAAAGAAAGCAAATGGATATACTAGATCTAACTTTCTTACCTGGCGACAAGTCCGTGGGATGAGAGAAACAATCGGGTGTTTTAGGATTAAGCTAGAAGTAATGAGCTCTTCATTGATGAGTTATTGGGAAAAAATCAAAATGTCTTAGCAGATCGAATCGGAACCTGTTGTGGTTGATGAAGATTGCGTCCAGAGGTTTGTCAAACAACTCTTTGGGAACGCTACCTTCAAATTCGTTGAACCTTAGATCTAAGAACTTGAGCTGAGGCAACTGCAGTACAACTCTCGGGAATTTCCCAGCAAACCTGTTGTTGCTTAGATCCAGCTCGAAAAGTAGCTTCAAGTTCTTGAACTTGTGAGGAATAGTTTCACAGAACCTGTTGGAGTTGATGTGAAACAAGGCCAAATTTGAGAAGAGAGAAGAGAGAAAAGAGAAGCGGTGCGATGGAGAGAACTGTGAGAAGAGAGGAGAGAAGACGAGATTTTAATCCGGTTTTCATCCGGTTATCAAATAATTGGTTCGTCAGAAAACCGGCCGATTCTCTGATAAACCGACCGATTTTTATATTCAAGGGTTATTAACTAAAATCGAACCGGACACATGGCCGGTTTAGACTATTTCTGGTCGGGCCGGCCGGTCTGGTTCAGTTTTCAAGCCCTTGATTGAAGGGCCACAGGATAATCAGATGCCTAGTGTCGTAAATCACCTGTTGTTTGGCTCTTTCAACTAGTGGCACTTCATTTGTTCTTTTCTTGGTTACCTCTAGATCTCAATCAACGTTTTTGGTTCTAGATTTATTATTGAACCAACAAACCCGATAATCATGCTCCTTTGTAGCAAATGAAAACTGGTAAAACATCATCTGGCTGCTTAAGACTTTACAAAGATCATTCTTGAGCATCTAAATTTAAGTTCGTCATCAAAGCCCTTTTCAATATTTGCATCTTTCCTTCTACACATATTCTTTTAGCTATCTCATGAAGTCAATAAACAAATTTATGCTTGTAAGCTTCCCGGGAACTCACTGGAAAATTACACTCGTTCCTTATTATCAAGCTGGACTCGGGCGATTAATATAACTTGCCTTCGCAGACGGACTATATAGATAAATATTTTGGTAAGTTTTCCTAGCTTGGAGGTCCACTAAAATGAAAAATCTTATGAAATATGTTTTGAATTGTATTGAAATAAAATTTTCGTAATCTTAAGCTTTTGGTAATTTTAAGTAAATCAATGATTTTAGGTATAAGCGAAAATAAGATTTTATTGACATTAGACTTTTGTTATAATAAGGCTCCATTTCATTTTAACTTCTTATAGATAATTTTAGTTGATAAATAATTTAATAATGATTTTGTAAATAAGATCCAAAAAATAACTTCTGGAAATAGTCTTTATCTAAAGATGTACCTATCATACTTTTTTTTGTATTATTTTTTCAGAGTAAGAAAAAATTATCTCCTTATTCGTGAACGTTGGCCGCATAGATTGATCGAATAACGTAATTTTTTTGTGCTCTTTCGCCTTCTTGTTTATTATTTTATTGTTTTTATTAGTGTGATAATTGTTATCAGAGTAATTGTTATTATACTACTGGTATTAGAGCAATTGAAGTGACAATGATTAGTATTAAAGCCTACATTGTCTTCGTGAAGTTCAAAGTTTGTTGTCAAGATATCTTTGCACCAGTTGGATTGGAAAATTCAATGAATAGATGATTTTATTCCATGGAAGGTGAAGGTAAGAGCCATTCTCGTAGAATGGAGGATTTTGTAAAAGGAAAAGATTTTGTTGAGGACGCACAGTGTAATAATGTCGACTTTGGAGGATAAGGTCTTGAGAGAGGTAACTGATGAAGCAGATAGTTGCTTTGTTGATGGCGCAAAATGTAATAGTGTCAACTTTGGAGGATAAGGTCTTGAGAGAGGTAATTGATGAAGTAGATGGTTGCTTTATTATATTAAAGAGTAACATTTATATTTTTTTTAAGATGTTAGAAAGTACACAGAAAAAGTTTGCATTGATACTTTAATCAGATCCTGTTAGATTTACATGGAGATGATGATAAGTCATAGTTCTTTTGTGTTCTTTACTTAATTGTGCCTATTAGTTACACCTTCATCCGTTCAAAAGATGGATTTGATAAATTTCAAGACAATCATATGTTTCATGGGAATTTGGTAAGGATACTTTCGGAGATTTAGTTGGTCTATAAATTGTTAAACGGAAGAAGTTATATAACTGTCAGTTGAGAAACTTCAACTGCCATTAATATCTTAAATAATAAAATATAAAACTTTAAAATAATTTCTTTTATTTAATATGACTACTAAAAGGCACTAGTATAGGTATATCTTTGCGATGATTAAAAAACTGAATTAATTTGTTAAAAGCTTTAAATGAGTCAAAATTTCAATTCTACTTTAATAACTGTAAACAATGATACTTCTTGGGTAAAAATTGCAACATTCTTCTCTAATAAGAAGGTAATATATACCAATATAATTACACTTTGGAAAGAATTCTATTCAAGAAAAACTATAATAGATTCTTATAATTATTCAATCATTCCCTAACAAAATGCTCGTATGTTTATCTAGCCAACAATTCCTATATTTACTCGTATATACAAATAACTCATACCTACACTTCCCCTCAAGTAGAGCATAAATGTCTAACATGCCCAACTTGTCAATCACGTTATGAAATGTTTTTTTTGAAATTGTTTTCGTAAGAACTTCAAGAAGTTGATCTTTTGACTTGACAAAAGGAAAATGAATAATTTTTTTATCTAACTTTTCCTTGATAAAATATTTGCCTACTTCAACATGTTTGGTATCATCATGTTGTACACGATTCTGTGTAACTGTATAATCTCGACTGTAGCCTTATTATCACAATAAAGATTCATAGGTTTTGTATGCTCAATTCCCAAATATGATAGAACTCACTAAATCCATAATAATTCACATATTCTATGAGCTATACCTCGAAACTCAGTTTTTGTAATTGACTTTGCAACAACTTTTTCCACGTTACAAGATTTCCATCCACAAACGTAAAATAACTAAATGTAGATTTTCTAGTTGTTTAATCGTTGGCCTAATCCACATTGTGTATCCTTCAATCTTAGAAACACTATTCTTTGAGAAGAACAAACATGTTTCTAGAGCGCCTTTCAAGTACCTCAAGATTTAGTATACTGCATCCATGTGTACTTCACTCGGCTGATGTATAAATTGACTGACAACACTCACCGCATAGGTTATATTTTGGCCTAGTATGAGATAGGTAAATTAATTAACATCTCAACTAACTGTTGATAGCACCCCATATCTGTTGGAATTTTATTTTGGAAGATTCCAAGCTTATGATTCATTTCTATAAGCATTTTGGCTGGTTTGCAGGCAAGCATTCCAGTCTAAGTCAAGAGATCAAGTTCATATTTTCTTTGTGAAAGAGAAATTTCTTGATATATCCGTACTACTTCGATACCTAGGAAGTATTTAAGTTATCCCAAGTCCTTCATTTCAAATTCAGTGGCTAAGTATCCTTGTAGAAGCTTCATTTCTTCACAATCATCTCTTGTTAAGACAATATCATCAACATACACAATTAAAGCTGTTACTTTTCCTCCTTTGTGTTTTATAAACAAGGTATAATTTTCACCACTTTGTTTATAGCCGAAAGCTTTCATTATCATGGAAAATCTCCCAAGTTAGGTTCTAAGTGATTGTTTGAGCTTATACAACAACTTTTTTAACTTGCAAACTTTATTTCTGCTTGACGAACCAAGTTTCACACCTGATAACAACTCAATGTATACCTCTTCTTCTAGATCCTCATTGAGGAAAGAATTCTTAACATCGAACTATTTAAGGGGCCATTCTTGATTCGTTGTTATAGAGACAAGAATGAGGATTGTATCTTGCTATTAGTGCAAAGGTTTCTTAGTAATCTACACCATACTTTTGTGTAACATCTCATTCTTGAGCCCCCAAGCCCCTTTTTCAAGTCAAAGAATGAGGAACTTCCATTGGGAAAAGAAGTCAAGACTGATTATTCGTTTGTAAGCATTCCTAGTGTTGTAGAATGGGTATCCTTTGATGAACTTTACGGTGGTAGGGAAGATTCTAGTAAGAAAGACTCCTCCTCATTGATACTGTGTGAAAGAATCTACAACTACTGCAAATAGACATCTACAGGAATTAGCTTATCAACTCCCCAAATAGTACTATAGGAATTAATACTAAACATCCCCCCTGTAATTGTACATACTCCCATAGCAATAACATATTTGGGTTCGGACATTTGTTCATATAATCACACTAAAGGAGTCATTTTCATGGTTACTGTGCTGGCTGTTAAAATTAGATCCGCCTGTCTAGGACTCTATCTTGGTACTAGTCTATAATGATCAAAGTCAAATCAAGAGCTTATTAATGAAGCGAATTCAATAAAGCAACAACTAGTAAGATAGAGAAGCGACCATGAATTGGAGTCTTAATCAATTTGAAAGATCATTTATTGTAGTTGAAATAACTAAAATTGAGGTTGGTCGATCACATAAGGGAAACTCCCTTTACAACTAGCCTTGCTTTATATCTATCAATGCTTCCATTAGCTTTAAGTTTCACAATAAATGCCCATCTATATCTGATTGTTTTCTTTCCTTTAGGTAATGAAACAAGCTCCCATGTATTCCTTTGTAAGGCTTCCATCTCTTCATTCACTACCTTAATCCATTATGGATCATTCAAGGCTTCCTTCACATTATTAGGAGTAGAAACACTAGGAATAGAAACACTGTATAATTGATTAACAACAATTGCATATGACTTGGACAATTTTTAAGTAGAAACATAACTATTGATAGGATATTTGACATAGGCTTTGAGATCAGGTTCTGATAGAACACTGACTTAGTAAAATGTAAAAGACAAAGCACTGTTATATTGGACTGTAAAGGACAAGATTCTAAGGAAACGAGAGTTTATATTGATAAGAAGAATTGATGACACCAGCAGTTTTGCGAGGTCTGCCTTACTTCTCAATCATCAAAACATTTCATCAATCTTCTCTACTTTCTTCTCTCTTTCCCGTGCTCTTATAAATGACGCATAAGGCATAACAACTTGACACCAATTGGACTCTGCCTATAGCGTAACAGACTCAACAATCGTAACTGCACTCCTTAGTGATCACGCACAGAGCATGCCGCCTTAGCCTCTATTCTCAGATTTTATTCATGCATCCCATCAGATTCCTTTTTCTCACTATTGTTGGATCCTGCCCTTGTAAAGCCTCTCAACCTTTTTCTCTTGTAAACAATCTGGATCGCAGGACGTGGCCCATCATTACCCCCTCCTTCAACATTCACCTTATCCCCAAGGTGGAAATCAGGAAAAACATCCCTTAAAGCTGAAGTGGTTCCCATGTGGCTTCAAAAGGTGGAAGGTTCTTCCATTTAACTAACAACTCCAGCTCAGCTCCCTAACCACGAGTCTCTAAAATTTCTCAGGTTCCACTGTCCACTCCATATCAGAAGATAAAGATGCTGGAAGTGGCAGCATTTGATCAGGTTTTCCCACGGCCTTCTTTAATTGCGAAATGTGAAATACTGGGTGAATTCCAGCATTGTCTGGAAGCTGCAACTTATAAGCCACCTCACCAATACGTTGAATAACTGGAAATGGTCTGAAATAGCGTGGTACTAATTTCTCGTTAGGACGTGAAGCTAAGGAGCTTTGTCGATAAGGATGCAGCTTGAGATAGACTGAATCCCTTACTTCAAAAGTCAAGTCGCGCTTATGTTTATTGGCAGCTTGTTTCATTCGATTTTGAGCAATCAACAACTGTTCTTTGAGCTCATCCAACATCAAATCTCGCTGTAACAACTGTGTTTCCATAGTGGAATTTGTAGTGTCATGACGATTATATCGTATCAGAGTTGGAGGATCTCTCCCATAAACAATCTTGAAGGGAGTAACCTTAGTGGCCGTATGGTTTGAAGTATTATAGGAGTACTCAGCCCATGGAAGCCACTTAGACCATTGGCGCGGCTGTTGGCTAGCAAAACAACGCAAGTATGTCTCAAGTCAACGGTTGACTACCTCACTTTGTCCATCCGTTTGAGGATGATAAGCTGTGCTCCTCTTCAAGGAAGTGCGTTGGATACGGAATAACTCAGCCCAAAAGTGACTAAGAAAAGCTCGATCTCTGTCCGTGCCAATACTGCGGGGAAACCCATGCAATTTCACAACACAGTCAATGAACGCCTCGACAACTACCTTGGCCGTTTAAGGATGTTTGAGGGGAATAAAATGTGAATACTTACTCAACCGATCTACCACAACTAGAACAGAATCAACCCCATAAGATTTTGGAAGACCATATATAAAGTCCATGTTAATATCCTCCCGTATGGCTTGGGGAATGGGAAGTGGCTGTAACAAACCCGCTGGAGAAAGTGTCTAATATTTGTGTTGCTGGCAGACCTGACATTCTTCGAGAAAACGCTTAATAACTGCACGCATACCGTGCCAAAACAACTCTCCTGCTATGAGTTTATATGTGCGAAGAAATCCTCCATGTCATGCTGCTGGACTGCAGTGAAATTCCTCCAGAATTTGAGGAATAAGAGATGAGGAGTGAGGAATTACCAGCTTACCATGGTAGTGAAGCACTCCATGCACCAGAGACCACCCAGGTTTAGATAATGGGTCCTCCTCTAAGGCTTTTTTGATAGCACAAAGATCGGGATCAGCAGCAATCTCCTTATGCAAAAGGGGTCAATCAATCCAAGAAGGTACTGAAATAGCCATTAGTTCTTCATGATGGGGAATTCTAGATAATGCATCCACCACTTTGTTCTCCGGGCCCGGACGATATTGAACCTCAAAATCATATCCCCTAATCTTCGTCAGCCACCTTTGATATTCAGAAGCAATCAAACGTTGCTCCAACAGAAATTTCAGTGATTTTTGATCCGTTCGCACTACAAAATACCGACCCAACAAATAATGTCTCCACTTTTGAATCGTCATCACAATTGCCATCAATTCACGTTCGTAAACTGATTTAAAATGAGCTCTTCCTTGCAACGCACGGCTGTAAAACGCAATTGGTCGCCCTTTTTTGTGACAACACGGCTCCAAGGACAATTCCCGAAGCGTTAGCTTCCACAATAAATTCTGTTGAAAAATTTGGTAAAGCGAGCACTGGTACAGTCTTCATGGACTGCTTTAGAGTGTTGATAGCCGTGGAAGCTTCCTCTGTCCATTGAAAAGAGTCTTTCTTGAGCAAGCTTGTTAGTGGAGCAGCGATTTTGCCATAGTTGCGCACAAATATCCTGTAATACCCCGTCAAACCAAGGAATCCTCGCAGCTCCTTTGGGTTAGAAGGCATGGGCCATTGATCCATGATATTGACTTTATTGGGATCCGCTGCAACTCCTTGGGCGGAGATAATATGCCCAAGATACTCTACTTCAGGCTGGCAAAAACAACATTTCTTGGCATTTGCATAAAGACATTGCTCTCTCAAAACAGTTAGAACAGATCGTAAATGCACCATATGTTCATCAAAGGATGAACTGTAAATCAGGATATCATCAAAGAATATGAGCACGTACTGACGCAGAAACGGGCGGAATATATTGTTCATCAATGCTTAGAACGTTGCCGGGGCATTCGTCAATCCGAACGGCATCACTAAAAATTTGTAGTGGCCGTCATGAGTGCGAAAGGCAGTCTTGTCAACATCCTCCTCCTTGACACGGATTTGGTGGTATCCTGATTTAAGATCGAGTTTGGTAAACAACTTGGCCCCATGAAGCTCATCTATCAACTCATCGATGTTAGGGATTGGGAATCGGTCCGGAATCATAACACAATTCAATGCCCTATAATCCACACAAAATCTCCACTCACCATCCTTCTTACGGACCAAAAGCACGAGACTAGAGAAGGGACTAACGCTTGGCTGTATAATTCCTGCTGATAACATTTCTGTTACTAATTTTTCAATCTCCGCCTTTAGAAAATGAGGATAGCGGTATGGCCTAACGTTGACAGGACTCCCGCCTTCTTTCAACAAAAGTGCATGTTCATTACCACGCACTGGAGGTAATCCCTTTGGGCTCTCAGAAACAGCCTTAAATTCTTGCAGTACTTCTTTGACTCTCGGATCATCACACTCCCTAGCAATGTTACTCTGGACTGCTATATGCATTAACTCCAACATCAACCCTGATTTCTCTTGTTGTAATTCCTTAGCCATGGTCTTCAAGGAAACCAATGCCTTAGTAAGGCTTGGATCTCCCTTAAGTTGAACAGTTTGACCCCTTACTTCAAAAGTCATAGTGAGCTTTTTCCAATCGTCCTTGGTTTCTCCTAGAGTGGATAACCACTTTAGTCTTAAAATCAAATCAGTACTCTCCAAGGGTAAAGGAAGAAAATCTTCCACAATAGTCAATTCTTGCAACCTAAGAACCACCCCTTTACACACCCCCATACTCTTCAATTGTTTCCCCGACCCAATCACAACTCCATACTGGGAAGTCTTATGAATGGGAATTTGAAGAGTTTCCACTAGACTAGTGGAGATGAAGTTGTGGGTAGCCCCACAATCGATGAGCACTACAACCTCCAAGCCATATACTTCGCCTCTCAATTTCAGGGTTCTAGGTTCTGACAATCCAACCACCGAATTTAAAGAGAGCTCCACACTATTCAGAGCTTCTTCTATTACCATTACTCCTTCCTCCTATGGTCCTTCATCTTCATCACCTTCACTAACTAGCAACACATTTAGTTCTCGCTGCGGACAGCGATGGCCAAAGTGCCATTTCTCATCACAACGGAAACATAAGCCTTGAGCTCGTTTAGTTTGAGCCTCGACAGGAGTTAATTTCTAAAATTTTGGTGGTGCAGGTAAGGCTAGTGTTTTAGTGGTTTCTGGTGTGTTTTGTTTGTGAGGTGGGTTTAATGTCATAATTGGCTGAGGTATTTTGTTTGTTGATGGGTTGTAGTTTTTGTTTGGGGTCCATGTGATAGTTTTGTTATCATTTTTTAGTTTTGTTATCATTTTTTTATTGGATTGAAGGGTGTTCTTTGTGGGCTTTGGGGTTAGGAGTTAGACCCAGGATCTGATTCTTTCGTTCGATTCGGCTCGCCGTATCTATAGTTTCCTTTAACGATCGTGGGTTCAAGACTAATAATTCAACCTTGATTTTCTCTTGCAATCCATTTACAAAGATAGTAGCCATTGTTTCCTCTTTTAAAGCTCCCACAGACGCTACCAAGTACTCGAACTGAGCACGATATTCTGCCACCGTTCCTTCCTGTCTCACAGCAAAAAATCGATGGAGTAAAGTTCCATCATGTAGTCCTGCAAAACGTTGCAATATTTGGCCCTTTAGTTCTTCCCATGAAGAAAATGACTTGTTACGCTCCTCAAACGTAACCATGCCTATGCTTCACCCTCGAAACACACGCCCACTGCCTCTAACTTGTCACTCTCCGTCAACCGATTGATAGCAAAGTATCGTTCTACTCGAAAAATCCATGAATCTGCTCTTTCACCATCGAACACCGAAAGCTCTAACTTTCTTGGGTATTTGTCTTTTCCCAACACTTTTTCAGCAATATCAAGGGTTTGGTTTCATGGGTCAATGGGGTTTATGGTGTTGACTTGGGTATTTGTTTCTGGTTCAATTTTGCTGGGTGTTTGGGTTTTGGAAGTGTTTGAATCTCCAGGTTGTTGTTGTTGGTTAACTTGGTTTTGTAGAAGAAGTTGTAGGCTGGTTTGGGTTTCTTGTAGCTGGGCTATAACGAGAGCAAAGTTGGCATTCATACCTTTGAAATCTTCTTCCAATTGCTCTACCCGTGTTTCCATCCGAGTTTTTGGGTGTGTTGATTCCATGTTAATGTGGTCAGACTATCACAGGAGGATTGTGATGCTCTGATACCAAATTTGATAGAACACTGACTTAGTAAAACTAAAATGTAAAAGACAAAGCACTATTATATTGGCCTGTAAAGGACAAGATTATAAGGAAACGAGAGTTTATATTGATAAGAAGAATTGATGACACCGGCAGTTTTGCGAAGTCTGCCTTACTTCTCAATCATCAAAACATTTTGTCAATCTTCTGTACTCTCTTATCTTTTTCCTGTGCTCTTATAAATGACTCATAACAAACTCAGCCTTATCTGGCATAACAACTTGACACCAATTGGACTCTGCCTACAGCGTAACAGACTCAACAATCGTAATTGCACTCCTTAGTGATCACGCACAGAGCATGCCACCTCAGCCTCTACTCACATTTTATTCATACATCCCATCAGATTCCTTTTTCTCACTATTGTTGGATCTTGCCCTTGTAAAGCCTCTCAGCCTTTTTCTCTTGTAAACAATCTGGATCGCAGGACGTGGCCCATCAGGTTCATACTGTTTCTTTGGTACACCTTTGTTCGATCTTTGTATCTTGGAATTGGAGTTTCAAGAGGAGCAAGAAACTCATTACTGGAATTATTGGATACTGGACTTGAGAATCAACCCTTCGGTTAATGCTGTTAAAGTAGACAAGTATGTATTATTAGTTTATTCTTCATGGGTGTCATTGTTATCAACATTGTCTAGTTCTACATTGCCTCAAACAGTGATTTCATTTGGCAAGATAATAACTTCATCCAGTTCTGAGCGCTTATCTACATTTCCTTTTATGTTTTGTAACATATTCCCGTCACTAGCATTCTCACCCCTGAAGGGAAGATGTTAAAGCTCTCCCTGAATAATATGGTTCTGACTCCTCAAAAGAGGCATCCAAAGTTGCATGCAAATTTTTAGTTTGAGGATCATGACACTGACACCCTTTTTGAAAATTTGAACATCTGAAAAACACACATCTCTTTGCACAAGTGTCAAGTTTAGTTCCCAAGGTCTTAGGGATATGATCCTACATTATACAACTAAAAGCTTGAGGCTCAAGGCTCGAGGCTTGAGGTTGGGAAGATGAGGAATTAAAAGTAAGGATTGCATTTTCTATTGAGGAGTTTAAAAATCTAAAACTTGAGATGGTGATCGATTGATGAGATAAATTGCAAATTTTAATGCCTCTCCCCAGTAAAATTGTGGCATGTTCATCCCAAAGAGAGAAGCACGGACCATTTCTAATATTTGTCTATTCCTCCTTTTAGCTGAGCTATTTTATTACAAACTATAAGTGCACGAGGTTTAATGTTGAATTCCATTCTCACTCAAAAAATTTCCCAAGAGAGGCATCCGTAAATTCCATACCATTATCAGTTTGCCAAACCTGAATTTGTTTTTCATATTGAGTGCTCACCATTTTGCGAAATTCTTGAAATGATGTATAAACATCACTCGTTTTATGAAGTATTGATATCTAAGTCATACGTGTATATTCATCAATAATTGTAACAAAGTGTCTAGCCTTAAATAATGAAGGAATTTTCGTAACTCCCCATGCAGCCGAATGTATAACTACAAATGGTTTAGATCTTTTATGTAAACGAGGAAAATAAAGAACATGATGGCTCTTTTCTAGTTCACAAACATTACTATAAAAATTTGAATCACTTAAGTTTGAAAAAAGATGTGGTTGTAATTTCCTAAGATATCCAAACGAAAGATGACCTAATTGTTGATGCCATAACAAGACAACAAGACATTTTCTCGAGTTTTTCTAGATTATGTCTGATATACATGATTGAACTTTTTTCCTCCATTTTTTGTTAATTCCACGTAATATAGTTTATCTGATTTAACACCATAACCAAGAGTCCTTTGAGTCAAAATATCCTAAAAATCACATAATGAAGGCCAAAAAGTTACAATACATTTAAGAAGACAAGATGTTATATTCAAGGGATGACACAACTAAGGCTAAATTTAGTGTAAGAGTATTACACAAAGTAACATATGCTTGCTCAACAATAGAGCTCATACTATCATCAGCTATGGAAACAATGGATTGAAGGGATGGGCTGATATATCGTAATTGGATAGAATCTCTAATGATATGATCAGATGTACCATTAGATGTACTTGTATCAATAATCCATATATTTTTCTAGAAATTGTAGAGAAAGTATTTACCTTACCCTCAATATCTGAATGGGCAATATTTACCATAGGCATTGATTTTTCCTCAACTTTTGACTCCAGTTTGTTGATAGTTGCGACCATAGCCTTTCTAATAGTTGTCTTTCGATTTTTTTTAAAAATCCCACTGGTTAGGATAGCCAATGATTTCGTAACGATGTTGGTTCAAGTGATTTGATTCACCACAATAAGCACACGCAAGACAATTAGACTTTCTAGCAGATTGATTTTTACGATTCGTTCCCAAGCCAAATGATGTGATCCTTGTTAGGTTTGATTAGTCAGCATCACTGAATGTTCAGAGATTGAGCGAGATCCTCTAGTAGACCTTGTTACTGTGATAACTCTTAATTCATGAGTTATAAAAAGGGACTTATGTCACTACAAACACAAATTAAAGCGTTAGATTTAAAGCTGGTGTTAAGATTATAAATTGACATGTGCATATGCTCGCCAAGTCAAGTTTTGGGTCTTTGCGTAAGATATCTCTCTGAATCAGATCAAATTCAGAATCAAGTCCATTTGGTAAATATGAACTCTGAGCGTAGCCATTGCTGAATGCAACTAAACTACTCTTACAATAGTCCCTTCTTGAGAAGTCAACCTTTGAACAATTTCTTGAAAAATAGCCACAATTTCATTGTAGTATGTTGATACTGTTCTACCATCTTGCCTTGTAAAAAAAGATTTATGATTCAATTCAAAAAGACGTGTTTCATTAGATTCATCATAGAAAATTTTCGACATTACCTCCCATATTTCTTTGGCTGTAGAAAGATAAATAAAGCGTTTCATTAAATCAATAAGCCAACTTCTCACTCTTTGATTGTCAGTAATCCATGCCCCAAAATTAGGGTTTTAGGTGCAGGTTTTTTGGCTGCTCTAGTGAGATATCTAACCTTTTACGTGTTCCGATTCGCATCTCTATAAGTTGAGAACATAGTGTGTAATTAGTCTCATCGAGCATAATATTTATGGGAAAAGTAGAATTGTCTTATTGGATGATAATTGGTTGTGTTGGGTGGGTTATTCGTTGTTGCTGGAACAAGAGAAAGGGTTTCACTTCAAGGCTTTGTTAAATTCGGCACTGCTCTAATACCATGCAAACAGTGATACTTTTTGACTAAAAATTGTAGCATCGTTCTTCTCTCATGTAGAGGTAATATACAGATACAATTGCACTTTGGAAAGAATTTTGTTCTAGGAAAAATTATAACAAACTCCTATAATTACTCATTTTCTTTTACCAATTGCTCCTATGTTTATCTAGCTAACAATTCATGTATATAAAAATAACTCATGTCCATAATAACTTTTATCATTAAAAATTGTGTGACTTGTTAAACTAACTGATTGTATAAACTATAGTAAAATAGTTGATTTTAATTTGACAATTTCTTTGTTTGATTAAACTTAAACCTCTTAGATGGTCAACAATAGTTTCCCTCTTTAATTTTAGTTCAAAAATTTCATATTTGTTTAATCTTACTGTATATTAGTTTTATGACAGTTTAGTACTAGTTCAATTTTTAAATTTTAAACCTCTTAATTTATCGTCAATTTTCAATCTAATTTTTGAAATATTAGATTTTTGTTATGGATAAATTTCTACGTAAACATTTGCTATTATACAAAGAAGGAAAGGACTCCTTGTGAAAGGATAAAAACAAAAGAGATCCTCTTTTCTAATCCAAGTCCTTTGTTTAGTCAAAAATAATATCAACATATTTTCCCAATTCCAAGTCCTTTCCGAAGATTAACCTCGTCAATAAATTGAAACTAGGAAAAAAAATATGAAACCAAAAGAATTCAAAATGAGGAAACCTATAAATTTAGTTAAGTGTATACGTATATATTCATTAGCCAAAACTTCAAAAAGTGGCAATAAATTACTCAATTTTTTTAATTTTTTTCAATTCTAGCTTGACGTTAATATCTATATTAAATTTGCTGACGTGACTTGCCATGTGTTTCAGAAACCTTGACTATTAATACACGTCAGCTAAAATTAACACAACAAATGAAGATTAATGAAATGATATTGTTGTTAAAAATGGAATCCCTAAATCAGTTTATGTAGCTTCAGTATTTGGTTATCTGTTTGTTCTCCCTCAGCCCTTTTGTTTTTTTGACGTCTCAAATTACTCTTGCATTGTAGCGTACTGCACCAGCAAGCTTTTTGTTTTCAGTTCGTTTTTTTTATTTTCTCATCGTGAGGGCGTCGGGGCTGTGTAACATGAAAATCAAAGGGTTAGGGATCCGAGAGAACAAACTGAAAATGAAAGGAAAAAATTAGAATTAGAGTATGACGTCGTTGGGGCTGCACAATCTAATTTAGGTCAATTTTAAACAACTACGTCATTTCATTAATCTTCATTTGTTGTGTTAATTTTAATTGACATGTATTAATAATTAGGATTTTTGGAACACGTGACAAGTCATGTCAACAAACTTAATAGAGATACTAACGTCAGACTAGAATTGTAAAAAATTTAACGTTTAAGTATTTTTTTGCCACTTTTTGAAGTTCGAACTATAATTGCAAAATCGAGCAAAGTTTGAGATTTTTTTTTATAATTAACCTTATTCATTATGACTAGTAAAAGGTAGCTTCATGATGCTCTAATATGGCTATTCTACATAAAATTGATTTCCTGTTCAGTCATGATGCTCTAATATGGCTATTCTACATAAAATTGATTTTCTGTTCAGTTCATGAGTGCTACACAAAAGCACTGTTTTGATGCTCCTTTTATCATTCCAAATTCTTATACTTTAGATTACCGACTGTATATTAGATTATGAGCCTCCCAGATTACTAGGTTGATGTGAATGAATTATAGGCCTGTATAAGGTGCAATTTATCCAATTTTTGGACTGTGAACTAACCAGATTACTAGGCTGTCATGTGAACTAATTATGGGCCTGCATAAGATGCTATTTATCCAAGTATTAGACTTTGAACTTGCCAAATTATTAGGTTCTGTTGTGTGGAGGTTTTTGCTCAATGCATATTTTCTATCGTCTATGGACAACAATAGTAAACATAAAAATAACAAATACTCAGTGAAACCATGGATATTGAACATAAAAATAACAAATACTCAGTGAAACCATGGATATAGGATTTAACATTGATAATGCTTAACTTTAACCGGAACTTTCATTTACATTGAGTTTCAACTTTAAAAAATTTGTATTTTAGATTCAGTATCAACACTTGTTAAGTAACATTTCCACAAGTCGAAACTTCTTTGATTCTGTTAGTCTTGAGATGCTCTTATGGCAACTGGCATAAACCATATTTTTATTGGAAAAAGAAAGCATTCAAGAACATAAAGGAATCAAGAAACAGACCAGGCCAAGTTTGAATCTTGTTCATCAAATGTTCTTACTCATGTTAAGTGACCGTTTCACTACAATAGTTTAAGCTGTTGTGTGAGGCCAACTTAATTGATTTTATATATTCACTAACAACTCATAATAGTAAGAACCTTAGATAAATCTTATCTCACTCGATGCTCAACTTTTAAATAACATTGCATTTGTGAAAATACACTCCTTACTATAAATCAGGCAGTCAAACCCACACTAGACAGTAACAAGTAGCCAGAATATGAACAACTAAGAGGAAAACGATGAATAGAAATGAGGAATTTGTTTGAGCAAAAGATAGAAGATAGATAAGGAGTTTGTTGGAGCAGAAGACAGAACAACACGAAAACAGAAGAAGGAAAGAGAGGAAAGATTTGTGTTTAAGTTATAAGTCTCACAAAAATGACGTCATTTTAAATGACATCGTTTACACCGTTTTTATAGTCTTTGTCTTTGGGGGTATGAAAATATTTTCGTAGCCAAAACTTTTTCCTTACGAATTTCAAAAAACGTTGCCTATAGTTGGAACAGATTGAGATTTAGCTACGAAAAACATTTCATTGCTCAATACTTTTTGCTACGAAAAATTGTTCATAATAAAAAACAATCGTTAAAAATTATTAGCTACAAAAACAAAATTGTAGAGAAATTAAAATAGCTAATAGTCTAAAAAAAACCAGCGAAATAAGTAATTTTTTAGGCTTTACTTCAATAGACTAGCTAAAAGTAATAAAACCTAGCCAAAAGAAATCTTAGCAAAATAAAACTTAGCCAAAAGTGAGATTTATTGTACTGCCATATTCAATCCATTAGGAAACAAATTTTGGTTCGTAAGATCCATTTGATATGCTGCCTTCTCTTGTAAACCAATTGTAAATTGGATAGTAAAACCACAGGAAATACAGCCTGAATTTTTCCTCCCTACGCACCCGATGTAATTTCAAATACTCCAGTAGTAGGAGGTTAAAACCTTTGCATTTTGTCCCAAATAAATTTTAGTCAACCTTGTACAAATTTTACTATATATATATATGCAATGAAAAACCCTAATCCCACAATTTTATCAAGGGAATGGCTTGCTCCGTCACTTAAGATTTTAATTCGTTGTACTTGCAACGAGATACATGCTGAATATTTGGAATCTTCCATGTTAAGATAAGAGCTTCGACTAGAGTTGAGGACCTTGGGCAATAATTTAATTCCATTGATATTGTGTTTTTGGTAGGATTATTGATATTCTGGATGATATAAAAGCACGTGATTTGCATCTAGGCAGGAGGACTTAAATGTCGAGGAGGATGCTTCCTAACATCATCATTGAGCCTGTAGAAAATGGGGGCATTTTAGTTTTGAATTAGATATAAAAGTTAAATTTGAATGCCCTTTGTGGTGAATAATTGATTCAAGTACATTAAATCGTATAAACTTGCTATAGTTTCGCATGTTTAATGGAAAGTTAGATGAACTTGTAACTTCTGCTGTAATTGAGTTTGTAAATGTTAGGTGAAATGAGATTATTTGAGTATGTTCAAACCAGTTATTGCTTAATGAGACTTATCATGAATTATTGACTCAGAGGCAAGTGCAAGGCAGCATGTTGAAGGACTTTCCGAGTCTCTTAAGAGATAAATTGAAAGCCTTCATCCATGTTGAAACCAAAAATCTGTTTATTAATGGTAGCACTTGCACCTAAATTTCCTTGCAAAAAATTATTGACAGAATTTAAATTTCGCCTACATTTATTTAACTGAATTTTATCTCTTATCACCTAAATTTACTCTAGTTTGGCCAAGGTACTAGAGCGCTACAGAAGTCGGCTGGACGGAGAAATTGACCTTTGTCTTGGAGATGTTGGGGTAAGCAATATTTACCTTTTAAAATATAGAATTATGAAACCTATCAGTTGACTTGATGAAAAGCAATAATACTGAGTGGAAATTATTCAAAGCTGTTTGTTTGTTGATATGGTTTAGGTTGTTGATTCTTTGTACAGATTTGTCCTAGAAATTTGGTGTCACCTACAGAGCTAGTGCGACTAGTTGAAAGGCAACTTTTTTAACTTTTCGTGCATTTACTCTTATGATTGGAGGTTTTTGGTAAGGCTGAACATATAAACTGTAGTTTACGACAGGTATCTTGACAGTCCAAGTAATGACGAATTCAGTGTGTCCGACCTTTTACTGCTAGAGACACAACTTCATGCTGCCCTAGGACAAGCAAGAGCTAGAAAGGTTGGTCAGTGTATATGCATGTTGCTATTGCTTTAGTGTTTTTGCATCATGATTAATTTTGTGATCTTCAGCATGTGCGTAGAATTGCTGGTTTTTGCCAAAATAGCAACATAAACTGCTTTTTCTCTTGCTCTTTTCCTAACTGTACATTAGTTACATTTGGTCATAGTATATGGCTAATAACTACGGTTTGATTTGCTTGTGCTCCCGTATTATTAGTATCTATGAATTCTCGTACCATGTGACACAGGAGACAATATAATGTTTGAAAGCTTCACAACTCGATTTGAGAGTTACAAATAAGACTTGATAATCCTAGTTGTAGTAAATATCTATCGTACAAATTTTAGTTTTCTAGAAACTCTAAGAATTATAGTTCTAAATACCATCGGAGAGAAATTTATCACTTCCTGTTCGGAAATATACCGTTAACAGAAGATGCTGTACTCCATGTATTTATACATATGAAGTGTCTCCTTGGCCCGAAGTCAATATTGAATGGATTGTGGTAGTTCTAACTATGTACCTATATTTTTTGTGATTGTAAAAACACGAGTCAATTTTCTGCTGGTTTGTTGCCTACATTTCTGAAACATTTCTCCCTGTAGAGGTACTTTCTGCCTAACCTGTAATAGACCCATATTTTCACTTACAGAATCCACAAATTTCACCTGGTATATGTATCCTTGTCCTACTTCCTACTTCCTACTTTTTCCCTATTTTCTATGTATTTCTTGAATCCGTTGCCAAGTTCCATACTTTCACTACCTTTATATTTTCCAATTTGCTTTACAGGCGGAACTCGAGCTGGAGTCTATTAATGCCCTCCATGAAAAGGTACGTAACTTGCTTTAACATCTACGGTTGAATATGAACAAAAATCGTGTGCATGCTACTGTACCAACATTTTCATCCGGGAAGGAGCAAGTAAGTTACTTCTGGAAGACAAACACAAGTTTTTGGGTTAAAGTTGTACCATTGAATAAACCTAAAACCATGCCAATCAGTTTCCACGTCACTAAACCTGACGACCAAAAATAATGACCAATTTATTATCACAATTACATCTGGAGATCAAACATTCCAGTCAAGATCTCATCTAAACATGGCAACCTTTCACGAAAACTTTTTACTCATTAATAGATATACCTAGAAGAATGCTTTGTGACAAAGGAACTCTAAGCTGCAAGCTACTTAATTAGAGCAAAATCTTGCCTGTCCTAGGATTAAAATAACAGGGTAATCCTACATGTTTTGCTGTGTGATAATATCCAATCCAAAATTAAGAATATAGGTCAGAGCACTGTTTGCTATATACAAGTGAAATCACCCGAGGTGTCTTCTTGGAGGTATGCTGCTTAATTGATCCTAAAAAGTCATTCTAATTCTTCTAATGCCTTATGCCCCAAAATTCCGGTCTCCTCCTCATCGCCGTGGGCACCACAGTGAAACTCACAAAAAATTCAGTCGTTTGATAACCGCCTGTCGGGTTTAGTTCACTGATTCTACTTCCGGTTCTCTTTAGTAATTAAAGATGTATTAGAATCATTAGTCATCTAAATATTCAACTTCCAGTCCTCCATGTAGGTTCCTATTGTATGTTTCTTAGTTTCTAACTAACGATAGGAAGACTTGCTGTCTTCCTGGTTCAGTTGAAAATGTTTTGACAACCGTTCATCACTCTTCCTCCGCGGTCATGATCCTATGAGAATGAGTATCCATAGAAATCAATGCTCAAACTCAACTTGCTTTTATGAGAGTGAGAATTGAGTTCCTATCATGCTAGAGCTTCTTTGTCATTATCTAACCCTGGCATGCTAAACCCAGTTCCTAAAACTGATGGAGACCTAAGGGTGTTAATCTAAAACTTATGAGTTAAACACTGAAAAATATGTAAAAGAGGAAAGGAAACAATCTCGCAAAATTGTATAACATGTCAGGGAGTCAATTTGATTGTCGTGGATTCAATCTTTAGATAATAATCCCTCAAATAAATCATCCGCTATTCAAGAGGGAACCGTTGTTATTGATTCTCTTGGCTATTTTTATGATCTTTAGATAACCGGGTTTCATCTTATCAGCCCCACTGTGGACTGACTGCATACTTTTTTTTTTATTTTGTGGAAAATACAACATATAGGTGTAAAAACACATAAAGATCTTGCCTATTTACTGCTTTGAGGTGAAGTATTAATACAAAAAGCTGGTGTTTATTCTTCATTTTAAAAAAAGTCAACATACTTTACAAGGTTCCCTTTTTTGTGGGAGTTTGAAAAGGGTTACGATGTACGCAACCTTTTTTTTATTCTTCAAATTACTTACCAGAAGTTCTAACAGGAAATAATGCTGAAAAAGGAGAAGGAGATGGTAGAAATGAAGGTAGTTCACATGAATGACAAAAATTTTCAGAAAGTAAGAATTTGATTCAACTAAAATTGATTTACCTTTTTCTGCAGATTGCAAATTTGAAGAAAACGAGTGAGAAGGGCAAACATTCTCGACGCCCAAATCAGCAGACAACAATGAATTTGCTTCACTGATGGCACCACGGTAGCACATGAAAAGAAATGCTCCATGTTAGCTATTTGTGGCTGAAACTCTACAAGTGACCTTCGTAATCTTTAAACAATAGAATTGCATCAGACTAATGCATCTTGTAATTCACTTGTTACTGATTGTTACCCATGCTGCATCTATTTCTGCACCTTGACAATTGTGCAATTGTGGCTCATAAGTGCGGCGTTTCCTCCCGCATATTTTCTTTATGTCTGTATCCCAATTATCCTGAATTATATGTAACATTTAAGCATGTAAACATTCTGCATTGCTCTGTAATTGTTTTAACCGTTACAATTGTAGTAATGTGGATCTATGCCAATATTTTATACTGTTACAACCATTGAAATGTCCAATAAGTGGCGGAAGAAACGCATCCAACTTTTGGGACAACATGAGAATGACTTGTGTATGTTGTCTATATGACAATGGCACGAGATGATACCTATGCTAAGTCTAGCTAGACGCGGACTCACTTGTTTGTTTCTTTTTAGTAGGCATTTTCCATCTATGGTTTAGCTTATCAAGAGACGACCCGATGTTTCTAGTCAATTTTCTTTCCACCAACAAGGTTTCCTTCGATTTGCGTTGCCCGCTTACAACGATTCAAACTTATTATAAAGAGTCGTGACTGTAAGAGAACTCAAAAATGAATTCAGAAGGGCTAAAAAATTTGAAAATTGATTTGTCGTAAGAGATGAATACAAAGGGATTGAAACCGCTTGTCAAACTTACATGAACTGGTTCGGTTTTGAGGTAACGTAACTGATGCAAGATATTGACGTATTATGAACAGTGTTTATAGCTTGTGCAGTGAGTGACCTAAAAAGCAGCAAATTTTGGTAGTACGTGTAGGTGCGTGGAGGTTATGATCAAAATTTGGTTATGGACGCTGAACTTGTCTTGAAGAGAAATCTTATTGAATGCTAAAATTAAGAAGAAGAAAAAAAAGGCCTGAGCAACGGATTTTTGTGCAAGGTGAAAGTCAAAGAAGAAAATTCCTCCGGCTTTCGTTGGGGAGGGAGACGAACGTGGGATGGTGGTGGGCGAAGGCAATACAGTGGTTTTGAGGATGAGCGACAAGAATCGTCTGTTAGGGCTTCTAATTTTGATCAACCTTGGACGACAATGTCGTCATCTGATACGAATTAGCAGTGACACGCATTGTTCACTTGGAGGTGGTGGTTACAGGGTTGATGAGGTTTTTTTTTTTTTTTTTTTGAAACTGATACTATATTACTAATAAAACTACCAGGAAAAATCGAATCAACCGGACCAACCTAGCCCCGAGTCGATAGACTCGCCCAATACACCCAACATAGATCCAGAAGATCGAAGAAAACCTGGCTAAATTACATCAGTAGAAGGACATTCAGAACAAGCAATAGTAGTCACAAATTGGGGAAAAACCGTTCCCCAAGACACAAAATCAGACTGGAACAACGCCTCCCTAGCTATGGCATGGGCTGCCTTGTTTGCTGATCGTTTGACTTGACAGACATCAATGTCGCGAAGCTCATGTAGAAGAGGTTTACAATCCGAAACAATCACCCCAACATAAGACAAATCAGAAACATCATCCTTCAAAGCATTTACAAGTAGAAGGCAATCTGATTCAATAACATTACAATTTCTATGATTGAGCTTTAACCAGCTTAGAACTGCTTTCATACCAATTGCTTCTGCGAGAGTAGGATCAGGAGGACCGTCAAAAATTTGAGCAAAGATGTGAATAATGTTACCTTGGTGATCCCGAATCAGGCTACCACAAGAGATACGACGTGTAGAAGCTTCCAGTGCTGCATCAACGTTGCATTTAAACTGGCCAAGCATAGGTGGGGACCAGCTAGGGGGATGACTAGCCCTTGCACCATGTGGTGCCGGACCCCGGGTGAGGCTGTGAGCTTCTGCCCACTCCTGGCACACAGTATGGACAGCCCACAAAACCGCAGGAGCAGAGGATAGACGCTGTCTCCAGACCACATCATTCCTGCGATTCCACAAACACCACAAGCAGAATATAACAGTCTGTTGTTGATCCTGTCCTAGTGGAAAAACAGTGTCAGTGAGCCAACGCATGAGAGGGACCCCATGGCCGGGTCGGACCAGTGCCAAACGGTCCCAACAGTAGCGGAACTCGGTGCACCACAAAAGTGCATGTTCAATAGATTCAGGGGCTGCTTGGCAAAGGGGATATAAGGCATCGTCTACAATCTTCTTCCTGTATAAATTAAGTTTGGTGGGGAGGATATTGGAAAGGGCACGCCATAAGAAATGCTTCACTTTGGGAGGCACTTGTAGTTGCCATAGTAGTCGTCAAAGGAGACACCCTCTGTCATCGGTGACCGAAGCACAATCCTGGAGCATCTTGTACGCTGATTTGACAGAGTAGAG
>JAOQMQ010000003.1:7019784-7062451 GCA_027563845.1 Erythroxylum subrotundum
TACCAAATTAATTATCTTATTATTATTATTATTATTATAAATTTTGTACTGTTATTATTATTATTATTATTATTATTATTATTATAAATTTTGTACTGTTATTATTAGTATTATTAGTATTATTATTATTATTATTCGAGATAGAAAGTAAGGATATGTTGGTTTTTTGTCAAAGAAAACATGTTGTCAAAATTCAGAGAAACGATGTTTTCTGGTTTCTGTAAAACCTTTGTTGTTTTTTTATTTTTAGAAACAAAAAATTGCAACAGAATAAGTCAAACACGCTTTACTTACCTGTCTTTCTTTTTACAAAAATGACAACAAAAAATAGAAAAAAAAATATAAACAAACAGCCCCTAAAAGTTTCGTGTATATGATAGATTATTTTAGTATAATAGATTATTTAAAATATAATTAACGTTCCTTCCGGTACTTCTCATAGAGTTGGGCAACTTGAATTGGATTTAATATAAATTAAAAGTTTCGTGTATGTGATTGGTTATTTTAGTATATAATAGATTATTTAAGATATAATTAACGTTCCTCCCAAAGGATATGGAAAATCAACCCACAATCTTATGTTTGCCTCTAATTGCGGTCATTTGTCTCCTTCCGTTCGTCCCAAATACCTAATTTTGGGGCCAACAATTGTAGTAAATGCCCATCCTCTTTCGATTATAGTTTTTTTTTTTTGGTTCTGGAGCCCAGTTTCTATTCTCCTTTGGTTACAGAAACATATGATTTAATGCTCAGTGCCGCGTGTTTCTTCCTTTTTATTTTCTAATTTTCAATAATTCATTGAATTTTTTTTCTGATAGTGTGGAGCTAACGAAATTAACCCAATTAATTATAATAATCATAATGTCTTGCACAAATAAATTTCTTAAGTGAGCATATACTTATAATTAATGCATCTTCTAATTATAGACGGTTTGATGGAAGCGTTAGAAACGTGTTCAATTAATTAATACGACCCCAGAGATGTCTGCTAAAAGAGCAGCAGTGGGCCTTTCCTTCGTTGTCTTGCGACGACTTTTACGACTCGGAAATGATTCACAAGCACACGCTAGAAAAATAGGGCAAAAAACAAGAAAAGCTCTCTCTACATTGACAGCGGAGAGCGAGAGAATCATCTTCGGCCCAAGTCACGTTTTTTTTACGTTAAGGATGAGGGTTACTTGAGTGCCGATTGAAAACAACACATGAATCATAGATGAGTCCTTTTATACGGTCGACCTTATCAATGGTTAGTTAACTTAATACTGGTCCATACGTCAACGTTTTCTTTTTGGAAGAAAAAAGAATTTATTCGATCATTTAAATTTTACTGAAAGTCAGTTAATACTTTCACTTTATCTTTTAGACTAAAATTTCGATTTTTAACAAAATTTTAAAAATTTAAATAAACCTTTTTCTTTTTATCTTTTTTATTACCGACAGTTAAAATACAGTCTTTGTGTGGCTCATACAACTACGTTTTGTTTTGTTTCTATTTGTACCTTTTTATCTTTTAAATTACCATCCTTACGTTGTAATACTAACACCCAAATACTTAACCGCCACATTGCAACTTCCCAACTTACCCACGCGCTTTAACCCATTATAAAATATTCTATAAACATGAGGTCGTAAATATCCGTTGCAGATAAGGTCCACGTCAGCTGACGCCAACCTGCCACGTCTTGCCTCATCCAAATCGCGTGTTGTGCACACGCTGAAGTAGCGTTTGGACACAATCAAACCAAAAAAAACTTCCTTACGCATAAAGCAACTACCAAACCAAACTAGTTTCACGTAAAAATAACCCAAACACATCTCACTCAAAAAAGGAAAAAAGAATTCAAAATCCTAAGAGTGTTTTGGAATTATCTGTTTTGAAGATCTTTTTATTATGTAGATAATTTACCACCGACGCTTCTATTTTCTCTTTGAATTTTCCGAGAAACAAACAAAGGTTTACGCTTTACGCATACGCTATCAGAACTCTGCGATATATATACAGAGAGGGTGTGTGCGTTAAGTCGGGAAAGAGTTCCGTGTTTATCCACTTACCTCGAATTTATCAAAATCATGTAAGAGTAGAATCGCAAAATTTATCGAAATTCGTTTTTAACTGAATTTTGAACGGCTTGGGTTTGATTCGATTTGGTGATCTCTTAGTATAATTCCTAGCTTTTTCTCTCTTTCCTTTGTTTTTCTCGAGAAAGTAAAAAAGAAAAATATGATGCGAAGGCAACAACAGGATCAACAATCCAGAGTCTTCTATGAGCTTTCAACTCTGGTTCTTAATCTCCTCCGCTCACCGCAATCTCCGATCCCGTTCTCCGATCGAGCTCAGGCTTCAGTTTCGTCTTCTCCGTCGTCGTCGGAGTCGAGGAGGAGGTCGTTGGGGGCGATGACGCAGATATCTCCTGCGGGGCTCGCGTCCCTGCTGCTGGGAATATCCTTGACGCTGATGTTGTGTGGGTCGGTGACGTTTTTCATAGGATTTATGTTGATGCCATGGGTGTTGGGATTGGTGATGGTGTTTTATGTCGCTGGGATTGTTTCAATGATCTCTATGTTGGGTCGTTCTCTTATTTGTTATGCCACGGCTCCTCCGCCTCCGAGGAAGGAGATTCCTGGTAATTTAAAGTTTTGTCCTTTTTAGCAATTTCATAGATTCTTGGAGGTGGGATCCTTCGTTTAATTTGTTGACGATTTGTTGTTTGGATTTTGCAAAAGTTTGAAATTTTACGGGTTTTGGAAGAAGATGGAAAGATGAGAATTTCCATTTTATCATGTTAATTGTTTAGTATCCACTGTTCACTAAAGTCCTTTGTTTTTTACTGCGTTATGTGGGTACAATTGATATTGAACTTTGTTTCTTACGTGAAACTTTAGGTATCTGAATGCTTATTGTCTAACTCGTATGTCTTATAACTTAGTCCTGCTTCGGTGATCTCTATTTGCGTGTTATTACAAGCTTCCTATACTTTTATGTATAGCTTTTAGTTCAACTGCTCGTTTCCTGCTATTGTCGTCATTTGTGAGTTTAAGTTTGTTTTCGTTTTTTAATGCAAACGATGAGTTTCAGTTGGGTATTTAGTTATTATTACGGCGATGACTTCACATATGGGGTTCGCGTTCAGCTAATGAGGAGTTTATGGTTGATTTTCTATAATAAAGCGGTGCCTTGGGGTGGATTCTCAGTGGATGAATGCGGAAATTTTCCAGATTATCATTTTCACGCTTATAATTCTGTTCTTGGTGTCTGCGGCCAATTAACAACTTGTTTACCATTGTAATTGCAATTTGTGGGAGCTTCTACATTGAAAGTTAAGAGAAGCAAATCTTCTGGCTCTGGTTCGGTGGGAGGAACTAGCTCTTATCCTCAATGATAGTCTTGTAACGGATTGTTAACTACAATCAAATCAGTAGTCAAAAATCTGACTGAGTATAGTTTTGTTTGATGCTGCCACATGTTCCTCAAAATGGGATAAATCCAGAGTTTTAGGCTTTAAGTTGTCTAGGGTGATCATTTGGGGCTGTGCTACTTAATTTTGTCCACACATTTGTGAGAGGATCTGTTCCCGATTTACTAACAATAGTAACCATGAGTGGGGTCATTTGTTTTTGTGATGCAAGTACACAAACCCCAAATAGAAATTTTGTAAATGAAGCTTTTAATAACATTAATAGTTTCTGGATCATTAAGATATTAAAAAATCTATTTCTGGTACTATCAAATAGAAATTCTATTTGGTAGGTTTTTTTCAACTTTTTATTCAATGTCAAATAATGAAGCTTGTTTAGTTGTTTGCACTTGTCATGATTGAGTAGTACTGCTCAAGTTTGCATTTGTAGTGTGTAATTTTTTCTTACAGAATAAACCCGAGCCAAACTTAAGTTGTTCAGTCCTCCATAACTGATGGGACTACGTTTAATTTTTCTGATTCTGTTATAATGGGTTGTAGGTAAATTTTGCACTAGTGCAAATGAATGAAATATGAATAGTTGTGGCATACTTGTGTGAAAATTTGTTCTTGGTACTTCTGCAGAACCGTCGATTAACACTCTTTTGCTCAAAATTTGTCTGATGCAGCATGGAAACTTATATAAAGATAAAGGCTGTTCAGGAAAGATGTTTTGAAGAGCAGTAACGTTTCCAGCAAGTGATGGTACTTCGGCAAAGGGGATATGACTGCTAGCCAGCTTTTTCCAAGTAATGATGAAAGAAGTGTTGATACCTGTTCTTCCTGGTGGCAGAGATTTGTGGATATGGGTTCTTTAAGTAGAGTATAGTGAATTTGAACTACTGTGTAATAAAATTGTTACTTTGTGCTGGGATGGATGGTCGTTCCCATTTTCTAAGTGATACAAGATATAATACGTAATTATTTCTTTTTAATGTTTTTATCGCCGTGATCTGCCCATTAGTTATGTACAGTATAAGCTTGGCTTGTGGTCAGTCCGCAAGCGCGATCTGAAATAGAGCATTCTGCGCATATAATGAATAACATTTGTTGACAGTTGGGGCGGTAGTTGTTTCTTATCCTGGATTTGCTGATAAAATAAATTCCATCTTCAGGATTCTTGGATATGACGGTTGGCGGTTGGTGGAACATGCATTTAACTCTGAAGTAACCTTTCTAGCTTAGTTAATGGCTTCGGAGTAATTGATGTTTCTACCTTGCCACTTGGCATAATTTGGATATAGCTGCAACCCGCGTTGTCCCGTCTTGGACAAGAATCCTCGTCGTGAGCTTTTCTGTTTAGTGGAATGCTGTATCTTACGAGTTCCATTCAAATCACAAAATAGTTTGTAGTTTTGCCTTATATACTGGAGCCTTTCTTCGCTTATATTTTTCCGTAGGGGTGGGGCCAGCTGGTACGAAGAAGATGAGGACACGAAGCCAAAAATGCGTAGGGTGATGTTTCAGGATTCCTAAGGGAGGAGACGTGGAGTTTATAGTTGTCCTGTCAACAACACCAGCGTAGATTGGTCCACTTAACGATAATGCTTGTCAATTCAAATGCATTCTTTTCCATCGAAAACGCTGCTTTTAAGAAACAGACACTGAAGCTCATGGTCCACTAGACTAATGCCACCAAAATGACAGGTGCCTGGCAACCAGAGACTAGAGTATTATCCTCTTAATAAATTAAGCAATTCCTACATAATCAAGGCGCGTAGCATTGGACCAACCTTATTGAACGGTTCATTTAACATGCCAATTTACAGAAACGATTACAAAAGAGCGTTTACTCTCCTCAGATGATAGACAGAATAAGTACTGGTTCGGACAGATACGGATTTTCAGTTCTGAAGAATGACAGAATACTAGTTACGCTTGCAAATAAGCAAATATAAGAGAAACATGGAGACTTTTATATTCTACATTAAAAAGAAAAAGGGAAGAAACAAGCATTATTGTCCCAAGAGACATAACTTCTCAACTGCTTCAATCTTCTAGCAAACTGATTCCATTGTCCATCCAAATGGCGTACAAAGGATGATAGAAAACCAAGGACGAGAATTTGACAAACACTATTGTACCAAAAGCTGCTAAACAAATGAGTCGAAGTGCAGACAAGTGTTCAGCGAACTTCTGAGGCATGGTTGCACTTCCTAATTCCTATCCTGTGTGGATATGAACACCAATTGCAATGAGAAATATGGTTATGAGGCCGAAGTAAATGACTGTGTGGATAAGTATCGAGAGCCCACTTGTCTGCATGTTCCCAAACTCGACTACTCTGTTTCTTCCAGGCAACTGAAACAACAATCCTGGACTTAGCACAACAAAAAGCACTACTGCTATGACCACTGGACCCCAATCTGCCATGTCTGTTTCTGCTTACTAAGTTGATGTTTCTTCAGAAGGCTGCTTACAACCTCCTCTTTTATAGGCAGGCAAAGGTTGAGAATCTCTGATACGGTGTTTACCAAGAAAGGAATATAAGCAAATGAAGCATCTGTAAAGAACAAGCATTGTTTCTTTCGCCAAAAAGGCAGAAATACATTATTAAGAATTAACTTTCTTATTTCCAGAAAAGACAGTATGTTCATACACGGCATTGGCACGTGGCTGTTTTTGTTAACCGCAAGTAATTGTCATTAACATTGTTTAACGTCCAGTTGTAAAGTTTCAGTCCTTTAACCTGGGCCACTTTGTTATTTTAAATGTTTTGTTTAGCATTTAGTTCTTGTCATCTGTGACTGTGAACCTTCATTTTCGTGGTAATGTCTTCAGTTATTCAAGTTCGCTAGCATGAGCAGTTCAACGTTATAACACAAGCTGGGTTATTCACTGGCTCAAGTTCCCTTGACCTGGTAGACCAGTACAAGTTACAATTACTTTAGGTGCAGCAGGATCAACAAAGAAAACTACAACACACCACAAAAGCTGCAGCTGCAACATAGTATAGCTTTATTGCTTGCATAAAGTATTAGCTATTAGCGGTATGAGTCTAGATCTAAGCCTATTCAGTCTTGACTTAAAAACTTTTTATAAGTGACTTAAACTTTATCCAAAGTCTTAAAGATTTAACTTACCTAAAGATTGAACCACTCAATTCCTGATTCGACACGACTTAATTCTTTAAAATTTTTAAAACTCATCAAATATGTTATCTCCATCTCGACATCACTAATTTTTGCGTGATAGTAGTCCTCGAGCTTTATTTTAGATAGATAATTTATTGCACATGATGAAAATTTACAATTGCCAATTCACCATAGTTAAGATGAACATTTAGTCTACCCTTTAAAAGAGAAAACTTTCATAATGTATATGATAAATCACAATCACCAATTCTTCACAGAAGATTTTATGTAGGATGAGAAATTAATAAAGAAACTAAGAAAACAATCATATAAATAAGTCAAACAAAAAAATCACACCAAATCAAATAGAGAATCTATTCACAATCATGTTAAAAACTAAGAAAGTTAAAAGAGGCCGTAACAACAATTGAGCAAAGTTGCAATTTTGCCTAGTTGTTAACCTAAGTTTTGTTTAGTTTATTGTAAACAAAATAATATTGTTTTATGTGTGAAAATTTTGGATTTTGGGTCTATCTCGAACTTTACATTCCAAATTTGATCTAAAGTCCAAAATTAAAAAAGATTGAGTTTGATCTAAATCCTAGTTAATTTGGGTTGAACTTGTTGGCTTTAGATCATACCAGGTTGAGGTTGAGGTTGAGCTTTTCTGTTATCCCTAGCACTTATTTTCTATGCAATAGTGTTTTCAAGTCAGGAGAAAGTTTTTGAGTGCTCAAAAGACATCCATATCAATATCTTTATTACAACTCTTAGTGTCAAGGAACCTTTTTGGGTGCAATGAAATTGACTAAAATTGTCAGTCTTTATGTGATAGTCCTCTACCTAAAGTTTACCTCAACCTTCTTCTGTAATTACTGATCAACAAGTTTGTTTGTTTTCAAGCACCTCATTTTTGTTTTTGTGTTTCACTTACACTTATCACACAGATTAGCACAAATCGAATAAAAGACGAATAAGAGAGGTACAACAAAGCGAACTAATATGGCTATATTTTATATATTTATAGGGTTAAATTAATTGTAATTTAGTACTTTTATGGCATGTTTTATAGAATTAGATGATATTTTTATGTTTGATTCATTGACTTGTAGGTGATTATTTAAGGAGGAAACTCAAATTTAGGCACAACTTTCTTTATAGTTGTCCAATCAAGGTAATTTTGGCGTTTTTTGGGAGGTAACATGATGAACATCAATTTATAAAAGGCATGAGAAAATGATTCCAACTAAAAATTGTCAAAAAAACTTGAGAAAAAGTAGAGAAATAGAGTAACATAAGACTAACTGAGGTCTATATTGGTTAAATTATTTGTCCAGAACATAATAATGCTAGATAAAAGTGGAACTAGCATCATATTTGTAATATTTGCACCTTTAAAGTTTTAAAATAAAATTGATGTCAATCTAAAAGTTTAACAATTACAGTCTCGTGATTTAGAATATGAGGATACACATAATTACAAGTTTAATCACCATTAAAATTTTTTATGTAATCCTAGCTTATAAATACTTGTATTAAGGTTTTTTGTAGATAACTTTAGAGGCAAGTGACAACCTCCTCCCTCATTAAGTTGTTAGTTTTAGGGTGTCTTCGCTTGAAGGAGAGACTTGGAGCAAGATTAGAGGAAACCATGATAGCTCTTCTCGTAATTTCTTTGTCTTCTTCATTTTATGATAAGATTACTTTATTTTAGTTTTGTTTTCGCTATGTTTATGAGCTAATTCCCCATTTAGGATTAGGGATGTAGCTCGTGATAGATTATTCGATTACTAATGCAAGATGGATTATTTGTTCGGTTGAATTTATTCTCTTTGTTCTTAAGTGTTGACTTTGTAGTTGATCATCATAGATTCAAACTTAGGGATTGTATGAAGGATCGAAAGGTGAAGTAAAATTCGTGCACTTACAGAATAAATACCTTAGATTTAGAGAATAAAAGAAACATATACTATTGTGATGACAAAAATATTAACTAGGCTTAATGAGTTTGATTAAGTTGAATTGCGAGTTGAAATATGGTAATTACCTAATTAAACATACTTATGTGCCTTGAGAGAGAATATAGATACTTTAGGTTAATTTTTATTTTAATCATGATGATGAATCTTGCAAAATAATTGAAGTTCCATAAAAGTGAACCTTGAAAACTTAACATTCATCTTATTAATTTCTTTAATTTAATTTAATTATATTATTTCTGGTAATTTAGTTATCTTTCATAAATACTTATTTTAATTAGTTTATTGTTATATTAGTTTTAATAGGCATAGGAATATAGTTCTTGTGGCTCAATATTTTGGATTACTCTAGTTTTAATAATTTACTAAAATTGATTATATTCACTTGTAGATAGACTTGATCAAGTTTTTGAAACTATTACTATGGAACTATTTATTTAGTAATTTATTAATCTTATCTTTTTTGTTTTATTTTTATATAATTTTATCTAACTCTCTTATGTTTTATCTTTAAAATTGGCATCATAATCAAGTATTTTCATATTTGACATCAAAAGTGCTATCTTTCAAATCAAATAAAATGTTATAGAATTTTAATATGGCCAATAGAAAGGCGTACTATCATTATGACATATATGGGCATCCTTCTTAAAGATCCAATTGGACTAGATAATTGAGACGGTAAGTAAAAGAGGTCAAACCGAACTTCCTATACCAAGGTGAATTTTAGAGATCAAGTATTAACCACTCTACTAAAGAGTAATAAAATATTTGATGTTAAAAATGCTAAAGATAAAGAAGTACAAAGGTTAGCCAATGCTAAAGATAAAGAAGTACAAAGGTTAGCCAATCATGATAAAGAGGGAGAGGAAATGATGAACATAAGCAAATTTGTTCCAATATCATCTCCACTTGGCATTGATCATGGTCTTAAGTTAGAGAATGATTTGGAGATAAATAAAATCAATGTTGGTCTCTTCCATAATAGGTGTTAGTTTAGAGCAGAAAACACATTGACCCAATATGAAACTGATTCCATGCTAAAGAAAGTTTGAAATAGATAAGAAAAAGGAAGATATATTTGTTCTTATATTAATGACGAAGAATATTGAATGCTCAAAAGATCTCCTTTTCAAAAAGAAAAAGTTTGAGGAGTTATCAGTGGTTAAGTTAAGTGAAGAGGACTCCTAAATCTTAAAATAGGAAGAAGGAGAATGGGGTAACCTAATCCCAATGAAACATAAGGGAGTTAAGGAACCTTAGATTCTAAAGAAGTGTGAAAAAAATTAAATAATTCAAAATGAAAGGATTGAGTAGGACGTCTACATAAAAGACTTCTATAGAAGCGTTTATTTGGAAGCAATCTATCATTTTAACTTTTCTTTTCTTTTAATTTAGTTTATAATTATAAATTTCTACTAATGTTTAGTTTAAGTTCTTTTGTAAGTAGTTCTGTGATGGACTTATATGGATTCTACCTCAGTAACTTAGTATGGATAAAGGGGAGATTTCTTTACCATAGTTATCTCTCTTACTTACTTTAGTTATCTTACTTATTTGACATTAAGGACAATGTCATTTTTAAGGTTATGATTACAATGCGAATTTAACTAATTTTTTTAATGTTGATACTTTGATTTTACTTGAGTAATCCCGAGAGAATTTGAACCTTCATGTAAAATTATTTTTTTGAATATAGATACCTTCTCTGATTTTAAATTTATAGAACTTGAATTTTATCTTTTTGATATTATATGTAAGATATGTGCAAGTATTAAGATGACAGACATAAATGAATGAGTTTTAGCCAATTACCTACCTTTATACATTATTCCATTAATGAACCTTTTTAAGCCTTATATGAAATTTTTGGTCTATTTCTTTGTAATCCTTTTCTAAATAACCTTGAGCTTAAAATAAAAACAGGTAATTACATGCTAATTCATGATTAGTAGAGCTTTTACTTTTGATTTGATGTAGTTGTTGGGTATGGTATACAGAGAAATAAAAGTGGGAGAGATGGTGATATGTATAAAGTGGAAATTTGAAAAGAAGAAATCCATTCCAAATCAAATCAATTAAAAAAAAAAGAAAAATTGTTGAAAATCAATTAACATGGCTTGACTATACTTAAAAAGTATAAAGGAAGCGGGTTTGCAAGGTAAGAAGAATTAGTAAAGACTTATTATCAATTTTTTATTTAATTATTCTACTAATTATGAGTTAATCCTTATTCTTTTCCTTTGTTAACTTACATAACCTTTTGGCCTTGTTACATCCTTGTTCAAGAACTTTTGATTTTTATTTGTATATATCTATTAAAGTAGTGGAGATTAGATGATTTTCAAACATTTGGTAAGTTTAATTACATGTAAAGATGATGAGTGTACCTCACTAGATCTTAAACACTTGTGCGAATGAGTAATATCTTGTGAGAAAATTATCATATTAAAGTATTTGATCTAATTTACTTAGTAAGTATTGTATGTTTAAGTATTATAATTTAATTAATGTTTGAATATGTATCTCCAATGTTATTAACTATAAAGTTAATTAATGTGTGTAAATTGATACATATGGGTATCATTTTAGTAAAATATTAGGAGACTATAACTCCTTTACTGGAGACGCTTAGGGGTTTAAAGGCTTAAGTCATATGTTAAATACTATCGTACACCTCTACAAGTGAAATCAATTTTTGATATAGCTAGGACTGTTAGTTAGCTAGGGTACTTATTATCAATTACTTGAGAACAAACATCAAATTAAGTGAGGGATAATTTGAGAGGATTATATTTTACATGTTTATAAGAGTTAAATTAATTGTAATTTAGCATTTTATGGAATATTTTATAAGAAATTATATGATATTATATGATATTTGATTTATTGACTTGTAGGTGACTATTGAAGGAGGAAACATGAAGTTGAGCGTAACTTTATCTACAGTTATCCTATTGAGCTGATTTTAGAATCTTTTGGAAACTAACATAATAGGAGACAACTTTGTAGAAGGCATCAAAAAATTAATTCTAGCTTTAAAATGTCAAAAAAACTTAAAGAAAAGTATAGAAATGAAGTAACATGGGACCAACAGGGTCTGTGTTGGACCCTTGTTGGTTGTTTTGTTTGTTCAAAACATAATTGATTCTAGACATCAAATGGAAACAACCATAGATTCATCATATTTACACCCATAAAGTTTTATAATAAAATTAATACCAGTCTAAAAGTGTAACTTGCATCGAACTCGTGATTTAGAGTATGAGAATATGCATAATTTTAAGTTTAATCACCTTAAAACTTATATAATCTTAGTTTAAAATACTTTATCAGGGTTTATTATATGAGAATATGCAGAATAGTGACAACCTCCTCTCTCTCTAAGTCATTAGTTTTAGGGGGGGTCCTTTTTACACATAACAGAGGGATTGAGAGCAAGATTGGAGGAGATTATGATAACTCTTCTATTTTTGTCATTATTTTCTTTCTTTTATGTTAAGCGTACTTTGTTTTGTTTTGTTTTTATGACGTTTAATAGTTAAATCCTTTTTTAGGTTTAAGGATGTAGCTTATGATGGATTCGGTTATTAATGCATTATGGAATATTGGTTCGGTTAAATTTATTCTGTTTATTTTTAATTGTTGATTTTGTGGTTGACCATCATAAATTTAATCTTAAAGATTATATAAAGGACTGAGAGATGGAGTAAAATTCCTGTATAAGATAATAAACGTCTCTAATCAAAAGAATGAAAGTATTGTAGACTATTGTAATAATGAAAATATTAACTAGGTTTAATGATTTTGGTTAGGTTAGATTTCACACGAAGAGAGCATATCTACTTTAGGGTAATTGTTATTTCAATCATGATAATGAATTTTGCATAATAATTAAAATTTCACATAAGTGAATCCTAAAACCCTAACATTTGTGTCATTAACTTCTTTCTTTAGTTTAATTACATTTTTTAAAATGTTAATTAAATTATTTTTATTAGTAGTAATTTAATTATCTTTCATAAATCATTGTTTTAATTAGTGTTATTGATAGGTAAAGATTAATAAATATAGTAATAAAGTTTATATGGGATCGATACCCTATACTACAATTTTAATAACTTGCTACAATTGATTATGTACACTTATATATAGATTCAATCACTAACCTTTTTATCAATCCATTCACACAATAAAACAATACAAAAGATTTGAGTTACTTGAAGTACTCTACAAAACAACTACTCAGATCTTCCTACTCAATGTTTTCAAAAAAACCCTTCTCTAAAAACTCTTAATTCGCTTACATATGATTCAATGTACTCAATATTATACAAATGAAACACATTAGCCACCTTTTGCTACTACTCTTGTTGATAATTAGGAAGTTCTGTAATATTTATTTAGGGTTAATTCTAAAGGTTGAGAGGAAAATATCTCAAATTTGATGGAATACTTTAGTAACACGAAATATCTTAAGAACCTTTTACTTGATTAATGTGAAACATAGTCAAATCTTGTATATAAATATGTATATCCTTTAGCAGAAGACAACACTTTTTGAATTTTTTACATATGACTAAAAGTAATTAGTGTTTTGTTTTATAATTTGGTCAGGTAGATATTTTCTGAACTAAATAAATGGAAGATGTAAAAGAATATCATGGGCTATTTTATAAGTATTACATAAAAGTGTTTATGCATGCTTCAATAATAATATTCAGATCTTCTAGTAGGTATTCCTGATACCATTTTTTAATTCATGTATCAGTTATTAAGATTTGCAAAATGCTATCGGATGATCCTACAATTTCTTTCACATAATATATATTTTCTATATATGGTCTTAGAACATGTTTTAATAGGTTCTATTGCCTTTAATTTTTGAATAGGTTATATTTTATAAAGAAAAACTTATATTGAAGATTTTAAGATTTTGAAAAAATATCTAATTTTTATTCCTATAAAACCCTAGAATTGCTTTTTTTTTCTTCTTGTGATTAAGTCATAACTTGGTAATAGTAGCACTAATATGAGTTGTTAATCAATTTTATCTTTATTTTTTATTAAATCACGTTGTTTCTTATGAATAAATTATGATATTCATTAATAAATGCACCAAAGAAGGTTTTTAATCGATTCTATAACATAGTTATACTTAAATCTTATGTTTTGGAAGGTTTTTATTAGTATTATGGCTTTTGGATACTTTTTTAAATGTTTTTAACATTTATGTAATTTTATATTTTCCTTCGAGTTTTTTGTTTTATAATTAGTATTAATATTTTGATTATGTAATACTTACCTCCTATTTATTTAGCCTAAACAGTTTCTTACTTACCCTAATTACTATCTTGTAATGGCTGGTTTGATTTATTCTTTTACGTGTCTTTTTTCTACTTTGTGTATTTATTTACTTGTATATCTTTTATTGTTAATCTTTATCATATTCTATATGTAATGTATTGAATATTGCATTTCATTTTTTATATTTTTATTTATAGATATTTATTTATAGTTTCTATTACATATGGTCTATTGAAATGGCCTCTCTACCAAGTAGGAATAAGACTGTGTATTACTAAACCTCCTCAGACCCCGCGTTTTAGCAGGACTCTCAGTGAGTGTTGTTGTTATTATTATTGTTAGGCTAAACCCCAAGCTTCTGAGAGCAATAACTTTCAGGAAGGAGTTCAGTTGATCGATCAACATGTTCTATTTCCATAATTCTAGCTAGCTCAATCATTTTATTCACTTTGTACTTTTTGATCTCTTAACTTACTATTGTTATTTGTTTAAAGGGATAATTTTACACAAGTTTGATGAGATATTACAATGATCAAAGTGTTATAGTTTTAATTTATAAATTTTTATCTACCCAAAGGAGATAATTATTTATAACATTATTTCTTGCTCATAAGCATTGGATTGTATAAAAGAAAATGATGCACTATATATATAAGATTAGTGATTATTTAATGATTTATAGGCGTGCAGACAATTTAGAGATTATTGGATATGTAGATGTTGACTTTAATGGGTGTTCTAATTATAAGAAGTATATTACATATTACAATTTTATGTTAGTTGGAGGAGTTATGCATTGGAAGATCTCTAAGTAATTTATTTTGATAACTTCAAATATGGAAGATGAGATTATAAGTTGTTTTGAAGCAAGAACACAATTTCAAGCAGTTGAAGAACTTCATTGGAGGGCTTAAGATTGTTATTTCAATTTTTAGGCTTGCTAGGGTTCATTGTAATAACTCATTTACTAAATTCTTTTATAAGAATACAAATAACATTGGTGGAGGTAAGTATGTTGAGCTTAAGTACTTTAAGCTTCAAATATGAGTTGATGATAGTGATATATTTGATGAGTATATTACCACCAAAATATTACCACCAAAACTAAGTTAACCGACCTATTGATTAAGGGATTTAGGCATATAGATTTTCATAGATATATACAAGCAATGATGAGATTATAACCTTTTTTAGGCAAGAATACAATGTCAAGTAGTTAAAGAACTTCATTAGAGGTTTTAAGATTATTAATTCAATATCTAGCCTTATTAGGATTCACTGCGATAACTCATCTACTAGATTCTTTTTCAAAAAGACAAATAAAATTGCTAAAGGTAAGTACTTTAAGCTTTGAAGATGAGTTGATGATTGAGATAAATTTGATGAGTACATTACCACCATAGATATGTTAACTGACTCATTGATTAAGGAAATTAGACATAAAATTTCATATACATGGTAATAAGAGTATTATATTGCCTTATGGTATTTTGATATAGTGAAAGTTTGTGACTTTTATGTAACATGTTTACGATACTTTAGATTTATACAATTATGGATTTTATACTTGTTTATTATATAGTAATATTTGAAATACATGTATGTTTTTGTTCTATTGTATATATGCACATGTGTTTTTTTTTTAAATCTTAAGATGTATTATGGCTTCTTTATAGAAGCAAATGGTTTATTTTATGATTGATCTTAATAGTCAATGGCTCTTGTTAGTGATCATCTTTTAGCAACTACGTTCTATATGAGGTTAATGGTCACTTTTAGGAATCATAGGTCTTGTTTTGAGACTGAGGTCTTAATTTAAGATTGGAATAATATGGTTATGCATGTTTTATGATTTTACATGCTATAGATGTAAGCCACATCACAATAGTACTGCATCAAGGGGATTAATTAGTGAGTTATTTATGCTTGTGATTAAAGGGAGTTGTATGTTGATCATAATATAATAACTAATAAGATTAAGTATGAATGGTTTATTGAATTGTGTTCTTTTTTATGTTAATATTTTTTCAAAATTAGGCGCAAAATTATTGAATTTGTTATGGCAAAATGTCCCTTTTGAACACTAAAATTTAGGTTAAATTCTAACATTATGAGAGTGTTAAAAAAGATTTCCAACTTAAAACTCATCAAATCCAACCCCATTTGAAGGAACTCTTAACCCCATAAGAGTTCTATCAATTATCTGATGACCGTTTAATTTTTGGTTCTATAGTTAGCATTGGAGAGCCACTATTAATAGATAAATGTCCTAACATCTTTTCCCCCTCCATTTACCTTTTAAACCATCTTTTGACTTTTATCATCATCAATATTGGTCAATGTTTTCTTATTGATATGTACAATTAGAAAAACAAAATTTCCAATTCCCTATAGAGAGCCACAAAAGTCTCTTTACTGCTCTAGTTTATTTTCTTCCATTTTATAGGCTTGGAGGATAATTACATTTATGTTCAAACAAAACAACCCATAAGTTTGTTTATAAACCTTGCATTGTGGTTAATGATCAAATTTTTGTTATTAGTCGTTAAAAATGTGCCTTTATTCATAAACTTGGGTTACCTATACACAAATGTTCTCATAAGTGCAAGGTTTTCTTGTATTGTGTAGAGCTCATATGTATGAACATACAATCTTGAAGTTTTGGGAACAAAACTGACATTTAATGGAAGTCTTTACGTGAATATAGCATTGTACATGATCATATGTCAGGGTGTGTTCCTCTCTGGAACTCAAAGGTAAAGACACGAGCGTGTTAGTAGAAAAATTTATGAAAAGAGACATAGTTTGGGGCACAAACATTTTGGTGCTTATGTCATTGTACACGAAAAAGTAAAAAAATTTACGGTCTAAGATAAGAACATGTTAGAACCTATTTATATATAAGAGTAGATACAATAAGATCTATGGCTTAGGACACAACTGTCCATGATAGATAACCTTATCTGCAAATCAATTCTTTATTATATTTTGAACTTTAAAAGGATTCTATAACTTATTAGAGTCATTTTTAAGTTAGCTTGGGTTTAGTAAGGAGTAAGTTGCATTGAACTATACAAGCTAGAGTGTATAATTAACTATACTTATGTAAACATGGTTTATATATAGGAAATTTGTAATACTCATTAAGTGAATTATTGGTCAACATAGTAAATTAACCATTCTTAGCTCCTAATGATGTAGGCATACTCAATTGGTTAAACCTCATTTAAAATCTTCTTCTAGGTTGTTGTTTATTTCTTTCTTTCATACAAATCTATCATTGTTAGATATACATTAATTCTTAACAAGTGGTGATAGAGCATAGTTAAGGTAATAATGACTTTTGTTGCAAGATTGAAGCGGAGAAATTAATAAAAATTGGAATTTTGGACTATTACAATTGAGAGTGAAGGATTTACTAATATAGTAAGGCATTAGAGATAACAAAAATGGCTTAACTCAAAGTTTATAGGCCTAGCTCTAATTAACTGGGATTTAAGTCAAGCTCCAGCTTTAAATAAGCTTTAAGCTAAGTTCAAACTTAAGGCTTTAAAGCCTGGTCTAGTCTAAAACCTGAACCTCTCATATTAAATTGTTACATAATATGTATACTAGGAAAGTTGTGATTTAAGGACTGACTTTACATAATAGGAAGTTCTACATCACAGGGATTAACTAGAATAAAAAATTCCTATAGAGGATGACTAAGTTCTACATATATAGGCTACTTGTTTCATTGAAATATGTGTAGTAAAACACTTCTCTTATTTGTGCATGTTTTACATAACATTAGAACGCTTGGTATTCCTACGTGTTTAGTGAGAAAATTCTTTTTTCTTAGGTTTCTGATTCTTCCTTAAGGAGTATAATTTGTGCAAGTTTTGGGTCACCTTTACAGAGTGGCCATTTGTTATCACCATTAGCCAAGGAATGGCTTTGTCAGTTTGACTAACCCCTAGAATTTAACCACCAAAAAGTTCACGCATGAGCCATGCACATCAACTGAAGTTGTCCATATATCCCTCACCCAGAGTGTGTGGTTTTTTATCTCTCACTTAAAACTTTTTTTATCACCTCTAATTGGCTAGCCTAGTTCTCTATAGTCCATATTTGTGGTTAGATTCATCAAATTTTGTCCAGTTGTAAGGTATGATTATCAACCAATTCAAATTTGACTTCGTTTTTAATGTTTCCTTTCATTAAGTAATAAAAGTTAGGTTTCTATCTATTTTAATTTTAATATGGCTAACATTAAACCATCAATTTTTTTATTTGATTTTAGTGATGTCCAAAATCACCAAAAACAAGTTGAATGGGTCTAATTATCTAGAATGGAGTAAGACAGTATACTTATAGTGCATTGATAAAGGAGATCGCTTGACTAACGATTAATCCAAAGATGAGATAAAGTAGACATAGCTAAAAGATGATGCTTCTTGTTCCTTCGTATACGAAACTCCATTGAAACTGAGATAATTGGTTTGATCAATCTTTATGAACTTGTTAAAGAGCTAATGGAATATATGGACTTCTTATATTTTGGAAAAGGCAATATTTCTTGCATTTATATGGTGTGTCAAGCATTTTATTGTGCAAAAAATAGGAAAATCTCTCACAAGATATTTTTTGGACTTTAAAAAAGCCTATGAGGAGCTCAGTATATTATTGCCTTTAGTTTTGATATTAAAAGAACAACAAGCTCAGCGAGAGAAAATGGCTACCATAAGTTTGAAGTCTCCCCTCTGAATTTGAAATTGCAAAGTCTTAAATCTTTATTAGTTTTGAAATTACTTCTTTATAAGACATATTTAGTATAGTGATCTATGTATAAGGTACTCCATCTATTAATTCTAATAGTTCTCTTATCAGTCACAATAATAAAAGGGGGATCAAGCAACTTTGATAATACAGGATAGGATTCATGAAGAATTTTGTGTCATTAGTATTATAATACAGGACATATAAAATATGATTACGGTAAGATGCCGAATAAGAATAAGAATAAGAGAAATCAGTCAACTCATATTGCATCTAATATTGATCCATCTAAAAGGTTTATCTTAATTTTTGCAAAAGAGAATCATTGAATTCTTCGTTTTCCCTTTTCATTAATATTTTAAGTAAGGTAAACCAAATATATGTCTTATTACTTCCTCTTTTATGGCCTATGCATTCATAGTTGTTGTTATAAGTTATGAAAGTTTCTCTTTCACCAACAGCTTAACAACATTTAGATCCATAACATTATTAATAAAAGTCCAAACTATGTCAAAGCAAGCATTTAAAATTATAAAATTTAAGAGACTCTCAACTAAGTTGCTGAGTGCATTTTTTTGGATTGACTAAAATTGTTGGATCCCGTTTCCGGAGCCCAACTCTTGCGGAGACATAAACCATAATTTTTATTACTTCGTATTTTCGGAGTCATAAAGCGTGAGCATATTATCCTGTAGGGTTATTTTAATGAACCCTCATTAGTCATCATCCCCCAAGGGTGACGTGCTCACACCAATAAGTCACCATAATCATTCAATTTAGTCCAAAAATCTGAAAGTTAAGCCCAAACATTTTTGGACTGTTATTAAACTGAAACAATACACTATATTCAACTTCTATCCAGAAATTGAAAGTCTTAGAGACTGAATTAAAATTTGATTCATTCATACAATTTATAGCTTTGTGTCTGTAGTTTATTTAGAAACAAGAATCATCTCATTTTGAGCTCTTCAGAGCAAGATAACATCAAAATACTGAAGTATGTTTAGTAAAAAAAAAAACCAATTCATGCTCTTCCAACTCATACCCTTACTTTGATTCAATCAATCTTTTTAAAATCAATACCAACAGCTATAAAATTTTATGGAGAGATAGAAGAATGTGTTAGGAAACCATTGCTTCAAAAATCAGGTCATTTGGAGGTCGGATGACAAAGTTATGGTCAAAAGAGTAGAATGTGTTCAGGTTTTGGGGGGGGGGGGTCGCGATCGTGCAAATGATCGCGTGCGAATCGCATAGTCGCAATCGTTATTTTTCTTCTTTCCTGCTTTTCTTCTTCCGACTTATATTGGTAAAAAGAGTATAACTTCTACTAAAGATATCAGATTAAGGTCATTTTTAGACCGTTTCAAAGAAGACTTCTAGATCTATAACTTCTCTGAAGAACTTGAAAGCAATTTTTGCCTCTATAAGGGTCAAAATTTCAAAACAAAGTAGCTGTCCCGAATGTCCATCCTATATAGAATCACAAACTTCAAATGACCATAACTCTCAACTCCGATATCCAAAAATTTCATACTTTATATCGTTGAAAAGCTAAAAAGATAAACTACAGCTTTTATGAAGACAACTTTGACTAATTCTACCTAGATTGATACAATTTTTCCTTTAAGTTCAGAACATAATTTCTATACCTATGAAAGCTTGCAAAATGCAATATCTTTTCATATCAATTCAACTACTAAGTACTTTTCGTTAAACTCTCAAGTCTCAACTCATTTGATTCATCACCTACATCCAATTCTCATCATCCACAAAATCCTATCTTTCATTTCCATAACCTCTCACTTATAAGTAACAACCATTGGCATTCAAAATTTATCATCTCAAATTGATAACTTCCTCAAGTGTACCTAATTCCAACTTAACCTCATCCTTAATTAATTCATATTTCAACTCCACTTTATCCATACACAAATTCACATTTCAACTTAACAATCATCCATACATAAATTCATATTTCATTCGCATTATAAAATAAGAGTTTTACAAAGCTTTAATAGCATTCCAAGCCACATTACATCATGGGTATCAAATCCCAAAATATAAAAAGACACATAAACAATAATTGCTCAAAAAGTAACTAAAACCTTGTTTTACAAAATATAACTTCAAATACAAAAATATGCAAAATCGGAGTGATGCTTTGACTCTTTTTCACTTGGTCTATGCTTTGACTCTTTTTCACTTGGTCTCTTGCTCGTCACCTGAATAGGGGAAGGAGAGTGAGGGTGAGCTTAAAAGCTCGCAGGTAACAATTTTATAACGAGAAACAAGCAAAAACCCTTGAAATATTTATTTCCATGGTAAAATTCACATTGAAATCCATGCAACACATATTTCCCAAATTCACAACTTATCAAGCAATTTATAAATATCAAGAATAATGAATTCATCAAACTTGTCACAAATCATAAACACATAAGTACATCGGAATGATTTGGGTGGATCCAAAAATATAATGTACTACACATTTTTACATAGTAGTCTTGTGTAGGCGTGAACTTATGGGAGTCCATGAAGGAGCTCCATGCCACTAGTGGGCAGGCGGGAGAAGCCTTTTGTCAAAGCGCACTTGACTTAACTTAGGGGACCACCACAAACCCACATAATCATGCATATCACATCTTGTAAACATATTGCCCAAACTGGCACATTTTCGAAAAGTGATTTCATAACCATAGTATTTTTTTAAAATCATTTTCACATTCTTTTTATAAATCATCAACATAATATCACATACCAAACTCATAGCACTTTTTCAAAACATTCAAAGAGCAATAAAATGCACATTTATAACACAATTTAAAACATTTAACTTTCTTGATTTGGAAGAAAACATTAATGGCTTATTTCCCAATTATAAAAATATAACCCATCTTGAATTTCCTTGCTTTAAACTTGCTCAAAATGCCTCTCCTCTTACTTCTCTTGTCTTTCTTGATTCCCTTTTCATAGGCAAAAATCTCAAATTTAATAGGATTGCAAAATTGAAAACCCACAAGGCACACTTACTAAAATTGATCCTAGAATACCTAAACTCATGCATTTCTTAAGCTTCATGAACAAAAACCCCTTCCAAAATTCAAAGGATAAAAAAAATGCTCTTACCTTAAATCTCCACCAAATGAAGAGTTTCTTGGTTCTAATGGAAGCTCTTCTCTTCCTCTACCTTTTTATCTTCTTGAACCACCTTAAAATCTCTCTTGAAGGCTAAGAAAAATCGAAACCTAGCTTATTTTCTCTTATTTTCTCTTTTCTCCACCGAAACTCTCTTCTCCTCTCTTTGTTTTGGTTATTTTCTTCTTCTCTCCCACAAATCACGTTTTTGGCTTCTTCAATTGCAAGACAACACTAAATTCTTCCATTTATGCCCTTAATGAGTGAGAAATGTCCAATTTGCCCTTTCTTATAAGCCTTATAACTTTAATGCTTAAGTAATGTTCCAAAAATGCCCTTGAACCTTCTTATAACCTTAACACTTTAATTCCATTAACCCGTGCAATAATTCCTACTAACTTTGACATAGTTAAGTAACTCCAAAATAATTAATCTATCAAAACCTCAAAAATTATTTAAATCATGCTTAACTTCAATGAAATTTTTTTTTGGGGCAACAAAAATGGAGAGATTTTGACTACAAGAATCATATATAAATCCACATTTTCTCATAATAATTTTACCAATGCTTCTTTAAATTTTTTAAAAATGAGGTTATTTTGTTAATGTGATAAAACAATGTCATTTTATGTATTGTTGAATTAAAAACCAAAAACTAGAACTATTACTCACCCTAGCCCTACTGTCTCTCCTTACCCCTACTTCTCTATGGGCCTCTCTCTCCTTTACCTAATCTTCTTTGTATGCCTCTCTCTCTTTCGTCATCACCACTGTATGGTCTCTTATCTCCTATCGCCTACTTGGTTTTCTCTCCACCTGACTACTTTTCTCCTCACTTATCTAGTTTTGACTAGTTTTCTCCTCACTTGTCTAGTTTTCTCTTCACTTGCTTGCTTAACCTCTTAGGTGATTTGCTACCATTATGTGATCAAATAGGACATGTTTATCAACATTAAGAAAATAAGCCTCTAACTCTCTTCTATTAACATTTGAATCCATATTGTAGTTTGCATGCATCTTCCACATTTTATGATCTAAGCCATTATAGGAGTGTCCATATTAAGGAGCAGAATCCCATTATTAACCACACCATCTTCCACAATCAACTTAATTATTACGAACATAATAGCCATGCTTTCTTTCATGTTAAACACTTAGTTTTCAAACATTCTTAGCTTTATACTCTCATATTGCAACTTGATGATATGATCAATGCCAATGTTTTATGATATAGGGAAGAATTAAACCATATATGTTTGTTAAGTTAACATATGAAATAAACTTCGGTGTTTATTTAGGTACATTATATAAGCTAAATGGGTGTTTATTCTAGTTGTTTAAAGATAGAACCTCAATTTTTTTGATAAATTGCTTTAAGAAAATATGATATGTTACAATGTTAACTTTTCAAGCCTAACCTGACTCAATTAGGATTGGGTCAAATAATTTAGGCTTGATTAGGCCTTAAGATGCCAGTTAAGATTAGAAAATTTTTGACTAAATAATTAATGCCCAATTAGACCTTATATTTAATTTGGGCCAAAATAAAAATGTTTGGGTTAAACTCAGGCTATAGGTGACCCTATCCTTATGTCTAACAAAAAAGGTCATATACCACATCATGCATATTGGATCTATTGAAGAGATATAAAAGAAGATGAAGAGTCAATACATGTTAACGTCTCTCACAAATAAGTCATATTTGAAGCATAAATTATATAAGCTGAAGATGAAGGAGAGAATGAATCTAAAATAACATATCAATGTGTTCAATCAAATAGTCATTGACTTGCTAAGGTTTGAGGTGACTATTTCAATTAAGGATAAAGTAATAATCATACTTTTTGTTTATCTCTTTCTTAGGAATATATTATGACCACTCTTATATTGGGTAAGGAGACATTTGGTATGGAGGACATTACCATTTTTTTATTGGCTCACAATCAATAAAGACTTACTATCGACTAAAGCTCCCAAGTTAAATCGTTGTATGCTTAGGGAAGCTAGGATCATGGAAGTAAACAAGAGAAAGGTGAATTTTCTATAGGGAGTCATAGATTCAAGCCTAAATGTAAAATGAAAGTTTAATGCTACAAATGTTAACAGACATATTAGGAAGGACTGTCTAAATAAGGAGTAAAGTGATAAAAGGAAAATTGATGATTCGTTAGGTTCTACTAATGTAATACAAAGTGAGGACTTGGATTGTAATGGTGGAGACGTGCTCTGTATTTCAACCAATAAACTTTATGACTCATACATACTAAATATGGGATGTTCATGTCACAACACCAAATAAGGATTAATTTGTATGGTATAAGTCAGGTAACTTTGGCACTTTCTAGTTGGAGAAAGATAAAGCTTAAAAATTATTGAAACATGACAATTTAGGATCAATATGTTTGATGGAATTGTTAAAACATTAAGTAGTATCTAACATGTACCAAATTTGAGGAAGAACCTGAACCTGATTTCTTTAGACACATCTTACATGCGAACGATTTGAGATATAAAATTGATAGAGACAATATTAAGGTGTTAAAAGGTATGATGATTGAGATGAAAGGGTTAATATTAGGGAAAAGTATTTGCAGATTGATATAGAGAAAACTTGTAGTTAGAGATGTTATAACAATAGAGTCAAAGGAAAATTGTATTGCATTATAACACATGTAATTGGATCATCTCAGTGAGCAAGAAATAATAGAACTTTATAAAAAGAGCTTACTAAAGGATGTCAAAACTTGAAGTTAGACCTCCATAAGTTTTGTGTGCTTGGTAAAAAGTCTTACCTTCAAAGATGCAGTGTTTAAGGAACACCATAGGTAAAGGTAAACATATGGAAAGGATGTGCCAAGGTCAATAGAGAGGATGAGGGCTAGAGTGAAGGATATACTTGAGATTTCACAAGGTCAAGGACTTGAGTACATCTGGAAAAAAAAAACTTATTGAAAAAGGTTTACAGTTTAAAGAGTGTATCTAACATATTGATAAAGTCAGTTATCATCAAGAAGTTCAAGCATTGCTTAAGCTTGATTAATGTCTCAAGATGTTAGAAGAGGCCATAACCTAACCTATGTAGAGTATATTCATCAAGGTGAAAATTATTTTATATAACTCATAAACATAGATGTGCAATCTTATAGGTGTATTTTAGAATGTGATGATTAAACATGATATCTTCAATAAGGTAGAGATTGTTGTATATGGCTCGTATATATGGTCATGCAATCTTAAATTTTCATGAAGAGAATGGTTTCCTTAAAAAAGTCTTTAGGTGAATATGATCATATGCTAGTGTGTATTCTTCTTTGAAAATTAGAGGTAAAGACATAGACTAAGACACAAGTGTATTGGCATAATGGAAGATTTTCTAAAGAGGGATGCATTATGGGACACGGGTGTGTTTGAACTTGTGTCTATGTATGTAGAGTAGCAAAAGATCTATAGTCTAAAACACGAGTCTGTTGGAATCTATGTCCGTATACGGGTAGATATAGTAAAATATAAAGCTTGAGACACAATTGTTCTTAACTTTAAACCTTGTACGAAAATAATTTTTTGATGAATTTCAAACTTTAGAAAATTTTTGAGTTATTATAACGATATTTAAGTTATATTAAGTTTAATAAGGACAAGTTATATATAATTGTACTGACTAGAGTTTACAATTAACTATATTTATATACCTAATCTATATAAAAATTTTATAATTTTTATTAAGTGAGCTATTGCTTAGAATAATAAAATTAGACACTCTTAACATCCAAAAATTCAGGCTCACCAATTAACCGAATCTTATTAAAAATTTCTTATTTATTTATTTATTTCATATAAATCTAATTTTAAATTTAATTCTCAACAACTTGTTTTTGCGTACATTCTGACAATGTTATTGTAATAAATTCAAGTCAGAGTAGCTTTGACCACTAACATTTCCCTCAATTTGGACGCTCATTCAGGTGGCCTATTCTGATGTTTATACGCCAAATAATGAAATGAATTTGAAGACTTTACTCTCACTGGCAAACCTGAGCCGTTCATCGAGTGTGCTTAGGTTCTTGTCAACAAACCAATCATCACAACTAGAGGGACAACAGAAAAGCGCCTCGCGAACAAATGGATGATTCTGGTCGGGTAGATCAAGTTTGCTTTTGCTATTTGAATTACAGACATGATCGGTGATTGGAAAACTTCCATTCCACAAAAAGATTATACTGATCGCTGCATCTCTGAGCAGTTTTTATTGAACACCCCTTGCAGCTTTTTTTTTTGTTTGTTTGAGAATTTAACACCCCTTGTAGCATTGCCTGCTGCAATTTGCCATTCTTTATTTTTTTAGTTCTAGTGGTCAGTTATTCTTCTACTTCCTTGCTTTTTTTTGGAGTTCGATATGTTTATATACCTTCACATAAATTTTCACATCAAGCAAATGTGCCACTATTTTTAGGTTGACTGCCAATTACAGGTCCTGTTGAGCACGAGTAAGGGTTAAGTAGCTGCCTTTCATGGAAATTGACACAGATTGTTTGCTTCCCCACGTCTTTCATTGAACTTTATTCATAATATTCAAAACTTAAAATTGAGAAGTGAAATGGAGGATTCTAACTTGCAGAATATACAAATTACAGAAACAAGGTTGCCATCGTGGTAAGTTAAGACCTAAGAGGTCCGTTCATTTACAAATTGGCCAACATCCCCACTGATGCTTTACATTAGAAAAAGGACAAGTGCTAGTAGTTTCTCTTTTTCATGTCATTAGACTTGTTGCCCCTTAATTTACCAAGTTAAGATCTACGGAAACGTACTCCTAAGGACACTGGGAAAATACGTGAAGAATTACGTATCAAGTCATCAAGACGGCATTAGAGCTTCCACCTTGAATCATGCACGCCATTTTGTCTTTTACTCTTATCATTCCCAAAGGCCCATGATAGTCATTAACAAACCGGTGTTATAGAGTAGCCTTAAGCAACACCCTGGAAACACCATAAATGAATATCTTAGTAGGAAAAGAGACACCATTCATAATTAAGCAAGCAACTAGAGGAAAGTTGATTATCAACGCAAAATAAGAAGCTGGCAACAAACGCCTTCCCATTTATTTTAAATTTTTCAGGAACATAATGCTAGCCCACTTAAGAATAAAATTTTAGAGAATTCATAAACAAATTTTAACTTAAACAAGAAAATTAAATCAAATATATCAATAAAGTTGACAATTTATTATAAAAAATCAAAAACTAAATTTATTAAATAATTAAATGTTATAAAGAAAAAATTCTTTGATAAGTTTAATATAAAAAAATGAGGAACCCACAACTCTCACTAAATAAAGATATCAAAAACTTCTTGAAATCGAATAGGAATATTCCTTAAATACTATACAACAATCAGGGTTTCGACGATGAATACGGTTTCGGATGTGGTCTTGTTCTAAGTCATACCAATTACATAAACTTCAGTGTTAGTGGATGCATTTTGAGACATGGTCATGTTTAAGCCTGTGTCTTCATAATTTGTTTTCCTATGAGTTACGCGGGATGGTATACAATCGTGTTTTTGAGAATATGGCTCCACAACTTGTTTTATTGATAATTACATTAGCAGAAACAGTGTGTATCAAATCGTATTCTTCACCACTTGATTTCTAAGAGTTATACAGGTTGTAACACTATTTGTTGGGACCGTGTTCACATCCAGGTCTTTTTTTTTACTTTAACTTTAATCAAACTAACAAATAGTTGGTCTTCTTCTAGGTACGAAAAGTCTCTCAAAATAATTCTTAAATTGCTTTTTAAGTTTCATCAATATATATGTCTGGAATCAACTCACTTAAAGCTTTTTTAACCTTCTTACTTCTAATCATTATAAGTTGTCCCTTAGGAACAAGTAATAGATCCTTTGAAACTTGACTAATCGCAATCACATCATTTTCATTCACTTTAAAAAAGAAAAATCACATGCATCAAAAGAAGAAAGACCAACAACATTTAAAGTAGCACTAACATTATACTTACCTGAAAGCTCTAGTTTGTAAGAATTATCATTGATCCTCTTAATGAGTTAAAATAGACCATTTCCTCTTAGCTAAAATTAATCCACCTCTTAAGTGAGAGCTGTTCCTTCCTTGTAAGCACCTAAATCCAATCACCAAGATCAAATATAATTCATAATTTACCCTTATTAGTTTTAGTTGCATAATTCTCATTATTCTTTTTAAAATATGGTTTAGGTCCTAACTAGTACTTAGTTACTTTCATCTTTTCCTCATTTACGTCCATATTTTTTAGTTGATAATATAACCATGAAACACAATTTTTATGTTGTTGATAGTTATGCAATCAACACACATCAAGTGACATCTTTTTTAGGTACTAAAATTACTAGGAGCGTATAAGAACTTATACACTCTCTTATGTACCTTTTAGACAATCTTTACTTGTATTTACAACTCTTTTGCTTCCTCTAGATTACTCCTATAAGTTGGTGTACTAAATATGATAACACCTAATACAAAGTCAATTTTATTTTTAATCCCTCTAATAGATGGTAATCCATTTAGGATGTTATCAGTCAACACATCCTTATACTCCTAAAATAAGGAAACAACAACAATAGGAAGAGATATATCGAGCTATTAAATATTGAGATAAACCTCATTATAAAATAGTAAAATCACAGGCTAGTTAGTATAGAAAACATTACTAATACCACTTCTTTTTGCATAGTAACTTACCTACTTTTTTTTTCACTGCTATCTCTTCCCTTTTTGAGCTCTCACTCTCCCTCTCTTTTCCTTTCATGACTAACTATCTATATTTTAAGCTCTAACCCTCACTCTATTTCTTTTATATTTAACTCTTTTTTATTTGTTCTCTTTTTTCAACTTCATTTGATACTCATAAATATGCTTAAATGCTAAAAATGCAATGTTAATGTGTTTATTGTTCTTAAAAAGGGCATACATATTCTTGAAGTCATCACATGTCACTCTACAATCGTATTGCCATGACCTTCCTAGTAGAATCTGACCAACTTGTATAGGCATCACATATAACTTCTTTCTTATACCTCTTAATAAAGAACAATACTAGCATCTATTTATTCACCTTGATCTCTGAAGTTAAGCCTCCAAGGGATACTAGTATTAGTAGGGTACTTTTATACTCCTTAGTGTTTAGGTTGTTTCTTCACTTTTACTGTCATGTGCACCATCTCTCTCAAATTCACATGATGTTATAACTCTGCTACATTGGTTATATCTCTATTCACCCATTCAAGGACATTGTCATAATCGATTCTTTATTCTTTATATTGGCTAAAATCATAGCTACTTCTATTTCCTTATAATAACCTTTCATACTATGAGGATTTATAATAACCTTTCATACTATGATATTTGGATAAGAATTTATGACCTTTGATATAAAAATCTATAATAATGGTTTAAAACAAATTTGTTTCTCATAAGAGCTTTCAATTTAATTAAGGTCTCTATAAGTCACTCATTATTTTTTTCTCCTATTATTTACCAACTGATCCTACCTAATGATGACATAATTAGTAAACTCTACTACCATTAACCTTTTTTTTTTCTTCTTATTGTAATTATGTAGTCAAAGATCAATTCAATGTTTGTTTCCAATTCCAAATAAGCTTTAGTATCATTCTTATGCCTAAAGAAACGTATGATCATCTTAATACTGCCAAGATTTCCACTCACCCTTTTTTGAACTTTATTTAAGGTCTTTATAAGTTGCTCATTATTTTTCTCCTATTATTTACCAACTGATCCTACCAAATGATGGCATAATTAGTAAACTCTACTACCATTAACTTTTTTTTCTTCTTATTGTAATTATGTAGTCAAAGATCAATTCAACATTTGTTTCTCCTTCCAAATAAGCTTTAGTATCATTCTTACGCCTAAGGAAACGTATGGTCATCTTAATACTGCCAAGATTTTCACTCACCCCTTTTCGAACTTTAGGCCCCCTACTTTGTTTCCAATAACACCTATCTCCTCTCTTGATCATAAACATGTCTCATTAAGCCTCAAATACTATATCAATATCATGAATAATTAGTCCATCATTCTCCTCATCTACCCCTTTTGGAGTTGTTTGAATATGCATAGTATGTCTCCCCTTATTAGGAATTCGGAGTTGTCTTCTCCTTTACAATTCGGTAACCTGTTATGATTACTTCTCCAATATGTACTGGACCTCAATATGTAACATATTCATCTCCTTGAATTGTTAAGGTATAGCTTGTATAAAATATGAGTTATCCCTCTCATTTTTTGGACACTACAAGAAAAGTTAATAAAAGAAATTTTCTTATAAATTTGCTCACATGTTTACTCTTAAAGATGATAAATAACTCATGTTTCACTCTTTATTTGAATTTTCTCAATGCTAATTTCACAGTCTCTTACCTTTTTCACTCTTTGGTTCCTTCAAAAGTTCTTTAAAAAATTAATCAAACTAAAAAAAATACTTTAACATAGTAGAATCTAAAAAAGATCATTGAATAAATGCTTAAGGAAAAAAATTAAATCACTAGTTAAAAAAATGTAAGGAATTCAAATAAGACAAGGAAATATCAGTAATAATGTCAAATAGTATTTTAAACAATTTCTTGAAGTAATCATACATGTGTAACTTTCCTTCTTTTCTTTTCACAATCATATGGCTTGATAAAAATAAAATTAATATGGTATGAAATAATTAAATATGAAAGGCATGAAACAAGGACTTGGACAAAGAGAATCCCTAACATAATAAGTTATCGGGCATTCGCCGAATATGGTATGATAACATAATTTTGATTTTGGTTGAAATTTTATAGACAATAGGAGGAAAATAACGAACAAGAAGTAACAAGGAAAAGTAAATTGTAGACAAAGATTTAGATTGGAATAAAATGATCAAAAAATTAAAAGGAAAATCATACTTGATTTAGAGTCAAGTTCTGATACTAACTGATGTGAACTCACCTAGGAGTAAAATCCTAGAGGACCCATGAAGAAGTTTCAATCACATCAAGAAAGCTCAATCAGATACATAAAGAGAATTGAATCATGGATTATAAAGAATCAATAACCAAATCCAATAAGTATTTGAATGTCATAAAGAAAGAATTATTTAATAAGTTCAAAATTTGATAAAGAACAAGAAAAGAAGCACTCACAACTCTCAATAAACAAAAATGTCAAAAACTTTATAAAACTGGATAGAAACATTTCTTAATCAATAATTAAGGTTTTAGCAGAGGAAATAACTTAGGACATGATCGTATTTTAAGTCGTGTTTATGGAAGCTTCAGCATCAGTAGATAAGTTTTGAAACATGGTCATGTTTAAGGTTTTGTCTTCATAATTTATTTTTCAAGAGTTACAAGAGTTGGTATAAAGTCATGTTCGAGGTTGTGTCTATATAACATATTTTTAAAAAGGTTATATATGTTGATACATGCTCATAAGTCATAGCGTATTCTTCACTAATTGATTCTTGGGAGTTACACAAGCTGTAACGCGACTGTATTGATTCTTGGGAGTTACACAAGCTGTAACACGACTGTATTTTAGATCGTCTTCATATTTAAGTCTTTTCTAACTTTAACTTAAATAAAACTAACTAATGATTGATTTTCTTGTAGATCCATTAAGCATCCCAAAGTTTCAAAGTGTCTTTTGAAATTTGATTAGCATGTATGTCTAGAATCAACCAATTCAAAGCCTTTTAAAACTTTATACACTACCTCTTGTAACTGGTCTATCTAGCATAGGTCAAAGATTTTTTCACATTAGAATAAGATTCATTAGTTAAATTATACACCCATCAAGACGAAGAATGACAGATATGAAGAAGACAAAGATGGTCAGTTGCTAAAAGGGGCAAAAGAGGGGAGAAGATATTAGGACTGTGAAATAATTCTCAATTCTCATATATATAGTGGGACCCATTAGTATTAATTGAGCTTAAAGGTTTAAGTTTTGTACCGTACCGACCGATACCAGCCAAAAGGTATTGTATTAGCTGAAAAACGGTACGAAATTTGCTTTATTGGTACCGGTCATTGGTTCCAATTAGTACCAACTGGTATTTAAAATACCAGACGAATATCGGCAAGTACCGTAAACTTAAGAATTTGGGGGAACTTTTTGCAACAAAAAAAACCCTAACGATCTCTCTCCCTTTCCTCTCTGCCCACCCAGATTCATCTCCACTCTCTCTACACTCTCTCCTCATCGCCACCCACACCAGTCACCATTTTCATGCAACACTAAAAGGAAAGATTGCAGAGGAAGACAAAAAGAAAAGATTGCAAAGCAACACCCAGATTCATCTCCACTCTTAAAAATGAGCAATTTGACAGGGAAATGATGCGATTACATAGTGTATAAAAAGAAGCACTTACAAGTTACAACGAGAACAGTCAGTTTTTTCAAAAACAAAAAGGAAAAGAGTCAAGATAGTCAGTTTTTTAAATAAGTAACTGATGTTCCTTTTTCTATTTGTCAAATAAGTAATTATAGTGTATTATTTTTTATTATGTTTGTTGGTATTATTTGATATATCTGAGAGAGAGCTTAGTATTTAATCTTGTATGAATTATTTTAATTTATGAATTGAGATTTATATTTATGAGTTATTTTAAATTAATTATAATATATAATTTTTAAAAGCATAGTTGATGTAAAATTATAAATTAAATAGTACAATATATTGAAGGACTATTATGTAATTTTAAAAAATGGACTATTTTATAAATTTTAAAAATTACTTGAAACAGTACCCGATATTAATCGATATCAGTACAGTACCGTACCAAAATCAAATCCGGTACCAATACCAATACAGTATTCATAACATTAGTTGAGCTCCGACATTTGAAAGACTTATTAAAGGAAAAAAAATTAAAAAAATCATCAAACAACTAGCAAAACTATGACAGGTTTAAGGTTTCATCCTACGGGGGTTGGATCTAGTAAGTTTTGAAATGTTAAGGTTTTTTTTAACACTCTCAAATGTTAAGATCTTACTTAAATTTTGGAGGTAACTTTGAAATCCAAAAACAATTTTTTTCAGTTTGGTATGTGATCCAATCAACTCATTTTCAAAATGCTTTAAAATTTTATTAAATGCTATTTAATTTTGCCTAAGTGAGAATGTAGAAATTTTTAGATGAACTACAACTAATTAATTATTTGTTTTATAACTGATTTAAGTAGAGACCTATAGACATTTGGCTGCATTTGTAAGTAGAGACCTATAGACATTTGGCTGCATTTGTAATCTTTTTATGAACTTGATCTTCTCAATAAATTTATTATATGTGATATAGTTATTGTGTAGGGTTATTAAGGCATTTTGATGATAGACTTCAAACTTTTAACTAGCTAACCTAAATCCCTCTTATCTTGTTATAATCTTATATATAACTGATTTATAAAAAGTTGAGTTTACATCATTTATAATATAAGTTGAAAAAGTGGAAGAGGTGACCAAAATTAGATTCTATGTTTCATATTTTGAAATTATTGCATAAAAATAATTTTAAAATAACCATTATATCTTTTAATTTAAATATTCTTAATACTGTTATTATTCATACATCAATTATATATATATATATATACATATATATATACTATTGAATGATTTTATAACCATTCTTAAAATCGTATATATGATTGTACGAACCTTGATCATTACCATCAAAGGTTTGCTTTTCAACCTTGGCTTTTAAGTTGTCAGCTTTTCGCAACATCCCGATCCCGAGGCACTTCCAACGATTATTAAAACTTCCTTTCGGTAGTTTAGGCCAGGAGCTTACAACCTTTTTCTTTCTTTGGAATTTAAAATTTTCATTAATGTGGCAAAAATGTATAGGATACTGCATTGGAGAGGACTTTCCTACGGATTATCCAAAAACAACGCGGTTTAAATATTACTATGAACAAGAAACGGCGACATTGGAACAAATGAGGTATGCATCTTAGGTAAATCCTATCTCGACTTTTCTCGAGTCTTCGAAATGTTACCCAACTAGGATTAGTGTTTCCAGAGGTTGCGAGTCTTCGATGGAGATCTTAAGGTGTTGTTCCAGCTCTAAGCGAGAAGAAATTCGTTCAATCAAGGTAAGTTTTGGATCTTCTGTAAATCACCTTAATGTTACTAACTTCACCTTGAATACCAGGAACTGGTAGCGGTGCATTGATCAAACAGGAGCTTACAACTTATATCAATTATATTGAGCGTACAGTATTCATCCTCGAAGATGTAAAAAATTTTGGATAATTGTTCATGCTTTTGGTGTTGAAACCAAATATTACAATGGGATGTGGTCGCAATTATCAGGATTACACGTACATTTCATGGAGGATACCGACGCTGACACGACTATAGTCTACGAAATAAATTTCAACTTTAAACAACTCCTTATGGTACAAATCTTAAAAGTTTGCTCTTGTCATGTTGAGCGTGTTTTATATGGTTTGAGAATTTCCAGAAAAGTAAAGATGGTATAAAGAATCCGCTAACTCCTGCATTTGTAGGAAGTGAACCTTCCATAGTCACCTTACCTTGCGGTATTTCTCTCACACACCGTCTTCTCAAGGTGTTTGGAATGGTATCAAGTGTTTGAAAATAGATAAAAAGGATCTCATCATTTTTTGTAAATTGAATTCACTTGAAAAAGGATTGGAATTGAATTACGAACTGAGACTTCAATTCTTCTTTTGAACGTTGAAAATATCCTTCCAATAATACCCATCTAACCCTACCATATGTCTCTTCACCTCAAGCAGCCCCTTCCCCCTCAAACAGCCCCTCCCACCAAGAAACGGAACAACAACACCTTCTCCACGAATCAGCACTTCCCACCACATCCAAGTTTTTCCTTTTCTTTATTCATGGGTGTCTTTTTCTTTTTCGTTTTTTTGTCTATGATCATTGTTCTCTTTTAGATCCGTCGTTCGATTTAGCTTCTCTTTTCATTTTTCCGTCTTGCCTACATTCTTTTGCATTTCTCGAAATTTTTTGTATATATCTAGATTTTTTTGTATATATAAAAAATAATCTTATTATTTAAAAAGATTTTTTTTAGTCAAGGGTAAAAATATCATACGAAATAATTGAATTCATTTTGATTGTGTTTTAAACAGTTTAATTGAATTCAATTATAATCTTTCGGATTTGTTCCAAACAGTGTAAATTGAATTCAATTCAATCTCATTAATGTAATTGAATTCAATTCGTTAATGAATTCAATTCGAAAGTTTCCAAACAGCTCGTTAATATCTTCTTCTTGAAAACTAGGTTTGATTGTTATCATCATCACCAACAACAACAAGAACAGTACGTTAGCTACCATGATTAAGGATGAAATGGATTTGATCATAAAATGAAAAAGTGAATGTTCTATGCTTGATTTCCTGTATGCCACAAGCAGAGCCCAATCGATGGTCGGCTGGCTCTTGCCATTAGGCGTCGATGGAACCAAGCAAATACTCTCTCTCTTCGGTGATGTTCGTATCGTACATGCATGTTTTTGGGTTATTTCGTTTGTTGGGGGTGATCATGTTATATATATAAAGAGAAGTCTAAATTTGCGACGAAAATTTACTGACAGTAAAAAAACCGTCGGCAATTACCGATGGAAAGAATATAAATGTCGGTAATGTCGATTGAAAATATTACTTTAACGTCGGTAGAAATTTTCGTCACTAAATTCGAAAGAAAAGGTGTACCGACGGATATTACCGTCGGTAATTCCGTAAGTAAACCTCCTTTTTCTTGTAGTGTATGGCTACCAGAAATGATCTTCGCTTTAGCTCTCATTCTCCAGTGATGAGTTCTCTAATTTAGTATTAGAGAGGTGCATTCACCTTCCGCAGTGTAGATTATTAGACAACACATCAAATTCGAAGAAATGTTTGGCATGCATAATATGTTATTATGCTACGGAAATGACTTCAGTTTCGTCTGGAAAACACCATAACCTATGGCAGATATCCTCCCTTTCCTCAGAATAGAGGAGACATCTGATATGACAGCTATGGACTTTGTGCATGGTTGTAAGATGAAGACACTGCGTACAAGATACTTGATAGATGTACGCTTTGGTCCTAAAAGATTACCTTAACTTGTTTCATGTAATTAAGCTCCAGTTGACTTGAGATGGTCTTATAATCTTTTACCAAAGAAGCAAGCAAACCGTGATCAATATCTACATCAACCTCATGACCATTGTAAGTATCGACATTTCGTATAAGTTGCATTCTTACTATGGGTGGACGAGGATGCAGAATCCTTTCCAGTGGATTATTACGAGTCTTGTCACGGTTTTGGTCAATGCATCATTGCCTTCACATTGTAAATGTAAAATGTTATTTATTTAATATTAAGATTTGCTTATTGTATGATTAGACTTTATCAGCTTTCCATCAGTTATCTCCTTGCAGTAGCGCGGGCTGGTGAAAACCGAAGTCAATACAAAATGAATAAAGATTGATAAGATATTATTTTATTATGTTAATTATAATTATCTCTTTTGTTTTGAATATATTTTGATACTTAAATAGAAATTTTAATATTTGTTTTATTTTATGAGACAAAAAATAGAGGTTGCATCAAATTAGAGCATTATTAATTAAAATCACGAATTTACTGGATAAAATGAGGTCACGTATAATGTCATATTCACTTAAAGAATTGAAACTTAATTAGAAAACTTCTTTTCATCCCTGTTATATAAAGATTTAGATTTGTTTTAGATAGAAATCTTTGTAAGATAAAAGGAAACTAGGGTTTGACTAGAAAAATAATAGAAAACCTATCTTTCACCTCTCCAACATTCTCTTTTCATTTTCCTTTGAGTTTTCTTTCAAATTTTCGTCTTTTTTTTTTTGAATTAAGTCATGTGTGGCTAAATACAGATATTTTGATTCAAGGGGATTCAAAACTCTAGTTGTAACCTTGTAAGGTTTTGTTTGAAATTTCTATATTCATGTTTTAATTCTAAGTATTTCTTGTTTTGTGTTCTTATATTTCATGAAATATTAATTTTGATTTACTTGACAAATTAATTTAACGTTGACTATTCTATAGCTATCCATGAATTCAATGATTCGTAATTATCATAAAGAATTAGTATAAGTAGCAAGTAGGTCATTTATGAATTTGCATATTTAACTTATAAGAAACAAGAAAACTAAGTTGAATAGTTGTAATTATCTCAATTATTTAATTTAGGATATAGTATTTTTCACTAAGCTTATTGCTATAATTTAATTGATATGAAATGTTATCATACTCAGTCAATTGATGGTAAGTTTTGATTTAAATGTTGGATTTGAATCAATTAATTTAGGAAAATTTGAGACTTATTATGACTATACTAATATATTTTGGACTAACTACTAAAACTGTGAAAATTATTCTTTTAGACCAATAATCAATCTTACAATTAGATGAGATATTTCCCTTAAATGGGAGTTAAGTGGTCTAGAATTTATCACTTTTATATCTAGTTGCTTTATTTTGATTCCTTATTAATTTTAGTTAATTAATCATAAACCCCCACCTTATTTTAGTAATTGAAATTAAAAAAAAATTATTGATTAGTTCTCTTAAATTCATCCTAGTTTCATGACTATTACAAGAAGTTAGAAAATTGAAATTAATTTTAAGGGCTTAACCTGATCAAAATCTTGGAGTCGTTGTCAGGGACTATTTTAGTTTCTTAGCATTATTTTACAATTTACTAGTAATCTCTTATCTTATATGACTCGTTCTTCTCAAATGGGTGAATTGCAATATAATCCAGAAATTGAGAAGACATAGCGTCATTTAAGGAAAAAGACTAAGTAAATAAGCAGTCATTCACCTCTAGAAGTGAAAGTTGAAATAGGAAGGTTCTAATTTCCAAGAAGTTAAAAAAAAAGATAGCAATTCCTAACACTAGAACGTTAAGGGAGTTAGAGACACCAAATTTAAATCCACATATGCATACGATTTTCAGATGTTGAGGTAGATTTTGAATTGAAATTTTGTTTGATTCATTTACTCCCTATCTTTTGTTATCTTACAGGTGAAGATCTACAGAAGCACCTAAAAGAATTTCATGTTGTCTGCTTTGGAATGAAGCTACGAGGGGTGACAGAGTAACAAATTAATCTCAGAGTCTTTCCATTCTCATTAAAAGATAAGGCAAAGGATTGGCTATATATATTATCTCCCCTAGCTCAGTGACAACCTGGAATGAGATGAAAATTTTGTTTATGGAGAAGTTCTTTCATGCATCATAAGCAGTCAATATCATAAAAGAGATATGTGGGATAAGACAATTTACTGGAGAAATATTGTGTGAATATTCAGAAAGATTTAAGGAGTTATGTGCCAACTGCCCATATCTTCAAATTCCTAACCAACGTTTAATTCAGTACTTTTATAAAGAATTATTGTCAATGGATTGAAGTATAGTTGATGTAGCTAGTGGAGGAGCTTTGGTAAATAAAACACTTAAAGCGGCCAAATAATTGATATCAAATATGGCCTCAAATTCTCAACATTTTGGGACAAGGATGGATGGAGTTGTTAAGCGTGTGAATAAGGTAAGTAACACGAACCTTGAGGATAAAATTTCATATTTAACTGCTCTAGTTGGTCAAATGGATGTAGGTTAATTGCAATTGGCATGAGTGTGCATAATATGCTCATTCTCTAGACAGTATACAAATATATGCTCTACATTGCAACAAGACTCCCTCCAAGAAGCTAACGCAATAGGTGGATTTCCTTAAAGAAAATATGATCCTTATTTCAATCATTATAATCCAGGATGGAGGGATCATCTAAACTTTAGCTACGGAAACCAAGGAGGGCAACAAAGAAATCAACCTCACAACTCAAGCACCTACATATGTTCAACCTCAATCATCAAATTCATGTATGTCTTTGGATGAAATTGTAAGGCATTTGCTACTAATACTGAAAATTTTCAACAAGAAACAAGAGCAAACTTTCAAAACTTATTAAATCAAATCACTCAATTAGCCACCTCTATTAGTAAATTGGAAGCACAAGCATTATGAAAATTACTATCATAAACTGTGGTGAATCCTAAGGAGACTATGAGTGCAGTGAGTTTGAGAAGCAGCAATAAAATTCAATCTAGATCTTCTTTATCAATGGAGGTAGAAAAGCACGATGAAGGAGAAAAGAAGGATGACATTCCACCTCAAGAATCAATAAAGGTTAAAAAAAATTATTTATCTTCATCGATATCAACTAATGCACGTGTACCTCCTTTTCCTAGCAGATTGGCTAGAACCTTCAGAAAGGCATAAATTAATATTCTACTTTTAGAAGCCATCAAGCAATTTTCGAAATATGCAAAGTTCTTGAAAGAACTATGCACAAATAAAAGGATGTTAAAGGACAAGGAGAGAATAATTTTGGGTAAGAATGTATCAGCTTTGATAAATAGAAAATTACCAGAAAAATGCAAACATTCAGGTATGTTTACACTTCCATATGTTATTTGTGATAAGAAAATTGAGTATGTTATGCTAAACTTAGGTACATCTATTAATGGCATGCCATACTCCACTTACCGAGCTTTAAATCTAAATTCTTTGCAAGAATCTAGGTGATTATTCAACTAACTGATCGTTTTTATGTGCATCATATGTTAGTATTATTGAGGATGTTTTAGTCTAAGTTAACAGTTTAGTATTTTCAGTAGATTTTTAAATCTTAAAGATGGATGGAGATAGTGTTGAGCATTTAGCTTTGATTTTGTTGGGAAGGCCATTTATGAAGATAACCAAGACGAAAATCGGTGTGGATGAGGGTACTCTTTCCATTGAGTTTGATGGAGAGGTAACGAAGTTCAATAATTTTGAATCAATGAAGTACCCTAATGATTTATAATCCGTCTATCATATGAATATTATGGATTCATTTGTGCAGGATATTTTTAAAGAAGAAAGTATTAATGATGAGTTGGAGTTTAAGGCTAAACTAGAAGTGAACAAGCAAGTTGATGGAACTTGTGAAGTTGTAGAATTATTATCAATCATATTAATAAATTTGAAAACTTTAAATGTTGAACTTACTATAACTCATAAGAAAATGTTACCTTCTATTTTGCAGACTTCGAAGATAGAATTAAATGGCTTACCTGATCACCTAAAATATGTCTATTTGGGTGAAGAAGAGTTATTAACTACGATCATGTCAAAAAGGTTTATTACAGGGTAAGAGGAAGGGCTAATAGCACTCCTTAAGAAGTACCAAACTGCAATTTCGTAGAAGTTTGAGAAGAAAAAGCTTCATCGAGCATAATGACATTGAACAATTGCACTTTGTGGGAGGCAACCCAAAATATGATAGTTATTATTAGTTTTGTTTTAGTTATATATAGTTTTCATTTGCTTGTTTTTTAGGCATTGGTTTATTGGCTTAAGGGAAAAAAATGTCATAAAATTTCATAAGGTGTGGTCACGTCTTATGTAATATAATTGTCAGGATTAAAGATTGAAAATTCCATAATACTAAATCTCATAAGGTGAGATCACACCTTATGCGATTTAGTTTTCTGGAATAGAACCCTTAAAAATCCAAAATACTAAATTTTATAAGGTGAGATCATGCCCTATACGATTTAGCTTTCTAAAATGGACCCTTTAAAATCCATAATACTAACATTTATAAGGTGTGATTATAAGGTATGATCACACCTTATCTATTTGGTTTTTTAAAAAATGTCATTTTTAATTATTTTAATTTAAATAAAAAATTAAAAATAAGTAAAATAAACATAGAAAACAAAAATTTTAAACTTTTCATGATATTTTTTTGTAATTATTTATTTAAAATTTAAAAAACAACAAAATCCCTAATATGTTTATTTCTCTTTTAGCAGGCAACATCAAAAGGCAGCCAGCAGTCCCACCCACCATGCAACCCCACCACATAGCCCTACCAAATACAGTGCCAGTAGGCGGGTCCACGGTAGTCGCTAGCCAGTAGTCGCACCCAACACGCCGCTTCCAGCCAACCACGCAATTCTAACAGGTGGTCCATAACAATGTCTCATACCAAACCCACTTCCAACCAACACCGACACAACCCCACCAAGCAACACCCCACACCAACTTTGCGTATGGTTAGCGTCTGCAGCAGGTAGAGACAGGACGAGACGGGACAGAGTTGGACGGGACAGGACAAGAACTGAAGACAGTGAGATGTTTGGTTGCAGTGGACAGGACAGAAAATATTGTCCTTGTCCTGAGGACAGAAATGTGTTTGGTTACAGGGGACAGAACAAAAAACAGTGTTAATGACAAAAATGCCCTTGTAGTATAATAAGAAGAGTTGATGTAATTCATTTATTATTTTGTCATTGTATAATTATTTACATTACAATATTTAATTATGCTATTACCCACTTGTAGCTGTAATAAAATTTCTAATTATTCTAATTATTATTATTATTATTATTATTATTATTATTATTATTATTGTGATTAATTATTGTTATTATTAGTGAGATTTATGATAAATTATGTAATCAAAGAACAAGAATAATTATTAGTATTACTAATAATTGTAATGCTACGTTATTGAAATTTTATTATTAGTTTATAAAAATGAAACTAATTATTATTAGTTTGTAATTAAACACAATTACTAATCTTCTTGTTCTTATTATGATTATCATAATAAACATTAGTTACTGCAAACAAATTACATAAAACATCTGAACATTACATAATAGGTTCAAATAAGTCTGACAACCAAGAAATTCAAATACATAATAATTTAAATAAACATCATTCATGACTTTAATTACATTGAAGCCTTAAAATTTATCTAGAATGTCCTTAATGATGATTCCCAAAATGACCCCAACAGCAATTAGTAAAAAGTCACGAGTACATGCCATTTGTTCCTCCAATGTTGCAACTGCGATTGGTTGTTCGGTTGGGACAACTGCGATTGGTTGTGACGTTGTTGGCAGTGATGGTGGAAGTGGGTTTGCTGAGGGTGCATTGGCCGGTTCAGTGGGAGTAGGATGAATTTGGTCGTTTGGACGACTGCGCCCATGTTGATCCCTGGCATAAGCAGTTTCCGCTTCTTCCAAGGTCCGATACCCCTTGAATCTAGCGTTTGGGAAGCCCTGAGTTTGCAATTTCACGTCGTCCCAATTAGTGAATATTCCTACTTGTCGTCCAACGAAGACAATATAAAAGCGGTATCTGACCATAGTGATGTACCTGCCAATGTATCATATCACAACCATTCATGAACGTACAGAAACATGTCTCCCCTGAAATAATATTAAACCCAACCATTGTTCATTGACAGAAATGCTAACAACCATAGTCACAACTATATCATCTCATCAATACACATCACCTGGTACGAAAACAAATAAGTTAAGTTCGACGGATGGTAACCATTATACATGTCCATATAATCGAAACAAATTAACATACAAATATAAGAACCAAACATAAAGTCAGACATGATCACGTAAGAGCCTCCGCACATAAGCCTGCTTTTGTTCTGCTTTTAACCCCCAGAACAGAGTCCCAGCATGAGCATTCCTCGCGAAGATCATTGTTGCCGTAACAATGTCTTCAGTGGAGAAACCTAACCTCTCAAGCTCGTCACCAAGCTGGGGAATTTGCGGCTGGGGATTTTGATGCTGGCGAAATTGCTGTTCGGGAGGTTGCAGTCTCTGTCCCATAGCTTCTGCAATGAGCTCTGCACTCCTTGCACTGCATTCGGCGGCACGGGCAAGTGTCTTATTGTTGGACCCCGGTTCCGGAGCCCAACGGACTGACACATGAACCTTGACCATATACTTGACTTTGACCTTTATTGGTCCGAATGTCAAAATTCCTCTATAGACGTTAAATTAAATTCATTTTATT
>JAOQMQ010000003.1:7076096-7101429 GCA_027563845.1 Erythroxylum subrotundum
GAGGAGAAAGAAGAAAGAAAATGCTAGGGTTTGATTTTTCTTGGGTTTCAAGAGTGATTTTGAGTTGATTCATGAAGGAAAAAGGAAGAGGAACATGAGGGCTTCCATTCAAGCCAAGAAACTCCTCATTTGGTGAAGATCCAAGGTAAGTGGGATTTTAAATTTGTTGGATTTTTTGAAAGGGTTATGGTTTAGATAACTTAAGAAATACATGGGTTTAAGTTTTCTAAGATCAATTTTGGTGATTTTGTTTTATGGGTTCTCCAATTGGAATTACTATTAAATGGAATTTTGTGGCTATTGTTAAAGAAAATCAAAGAAGGGAAGTGGAGCAAGGGAAGAGACATTTTGAGCAAGGTTTACAAGCAAGGAATCAAGGTGGGTACATGTTTATAATAGAGTTAATAAGTCAATTTTGCTTTCTTTAAATCAAGGAAAATTATTGATTTAAATTGCATCATAATTGTTGCATCAATTGTGCCTTGAATGCATTGAGAAATTGCTACATGTTGATATGTGAATTGTGTGATGAGTTATGAAAAACATTTCTTTTGAAAAGATTGCAAGATTATGACTTTATGTTTTAAAAAATGATTTTCGAAATATATCAAGTATATGAAATCAAGTTTTTTTTAAGTGTCATTTTGGGCAACAAGTTTTGAAATACATGTTATATGGGTTTTGGTAGTCCATCCAAGAACCGTCATGTGCACGTTGACCCAAGAATAGGCTTCTCCCGCCTGCCCATTAGTGGCACGGAGCTCCTTCAAGGACTCCCTCAAGTTTACGACTACACAGGACCAGTATATGGGAATGTGTAGTGCGTCATGAATATGGATCTACCTAAACCATTTCTGATGTGCTTATGGGTATGATTTGTGAACAAGTTGATGCATTCATGTTTTATAGTTTATAAATTTGAATACATGATGAGAATTTGAGAAACAAGTGTTTTATGGATTTCAACAAGAATTTTCTATAACAGTAAATTTTTGAATGGTTTTGCTTATTTTTCCGTTATAAGCTGTTACCCACGAGCTTTCGAGCTCACCCCCCCTCTCTATCCCATCTCCAGGTGATAAGCAGGAACAGAGTGAAAGAAAATCAAGACATTACTTCAGATAAGCATGTTTTGTTCTATTTTGGAATTATTGATGTAAAACAAGGCTTCAAATGTATTTTGAGAATTATTGGGTTTTGCATGTTTTGTATATTGGATTTTAATAGTGATGATGTATTGTGGCATGAAATGCCAATAAAGCTTGTAAACTCTTATTTATAATGTTAATGAAATATGGAATTGTGTATGGATATGGCATATGAATTTATGTATGGATGATTGTCAAATTGGAATGTGAATTTGTGTATGGATGAGGTGGAGTTGGAATATGAATTAGTTAAGGATGAGATTAAATTGGAATTAAGTACACTTAAAGAAGTAATCCATTTGAGTTGATGAACTTTATGAACGATGAGATGTTGATGAATATGAGGGATCAAATGAATTGAGGTCAAGAGTTTGATGAATTCCAATTGGTAGTTGAATTGTTAATAATGATGTTGCATTAGTTAAGGAAATGAATTTGGGATAATTCAGGTTTTCACAAGGATAAGATGTATATTTGACTTCCAGGGAAAATCTGGAATGATTTAGGTAGAATTAGCCAAAATTGTCTTCTTGGAAGTTGTAGATGATCCTTTTAGCTTTCCGACGCTATAAAGTTTGTAATTTTTGGACATCGGAATGAAGAGATATGATTGTTACAAGTTATGATGTTGCATAAGATTTGTGTATGATGACAGTTATGCTTAATGATGAGAATTTATGGTTTTGATCAACCAAATGAATTGAGATTTAAGAGTTTTATGAGATAAATTTGGTATTTGAGTTGTTATGAAGTGAATTTGCACTAGAAGAGTTGAATTTGGGAAGATATTGAGTGCATATGATGTTAGATTGGATGTAGGAAGCATGAAAGAGGACTTGGAGGGGTTTGGGGAACCCCTATGTCCGTTTAACAGAATTTAGGTCCGTTTAATAGACCTTTACGGGTCAAAAAGGACCCCTAGCATCGCCCATGTCTGTTTAACGAACTTGATGTTCGTTTAACGGACCTTCTCGGGTGAAAAAGTGCATTTTGGCCCAACAATGTCCTTTTAACGGACATCCACTGGACAGCTTCATGAAATCCCGATTTTTGACCATTTTAGAGGTAGAATCTCACTTTGTAGTCTTCATAAAAGTTGTAGATCTAGAAGTCTACTTTCAAATGGTCCAAACACAAAATCAATCCGATATTTGTGGTGAAAGTTATGACAATCTCGCCAAGACATGTTACTGCATGATTGAGGTTATGAACATATTAGATTATTTCGGTCATAACTCCCTCATCCGACCTCGAAATGGAGTGATTCTTAAAGAAATGGATTACTAAGACATGTATCTAGCACTACATGAAAATTTGTATCATTTGGAGTTGTTTTGAGAATTTTTTCTGTAAAGTAAGTGAGGGGTCGGTTAGGAGAGCATGATTAGGGTTTGAACACTCTTAGACTTTTTAAGCATATCTTGAGTTGTAGAGCTCCGATTGAGGTGATTCTTGTTTCAAAACAAACTAGAGACTTAGAGCTATGATTTCTATGAAGAATTCAAATTGAAATTCCAATTTGAAGATTTCCAAATTCTGTTCGCAACCAGGAGAAATGAGTTCAAGCATGGTGACTGTTTTGTATGGGCACCCCATTGAATAAATTGTGAGGAAATTTTTGGGATGTTATACGAATGAAGGTGAACCGATGATGATTAAATAGATTGCAAGAAACCACGCTCAAGGTTTCATGTTTTTGCAAGAGGTTGGATTCCGGAAACGGGATCCAACATAGGTGGTATCAGAGCAAGCGTTGGACTCTGGAAACAAGTGGGGTCCAACATATGTGGCATGAAAGCAAGAGTTGGGTTCCGGAAACGGGATCCAACAGAACTGTTGTGTTATGTGATTGAGTGAGCTATCGAGGATGGTCCGCTCATCGAGTTCACAAACTCACCCCAAAATTATAATATTATTTTTCAGGCTTAGAGGAGTTACCCCGTTAGACCAACTAGAGTCTAACCATTGCATACGGATAAGAGTTAGAGGTCGGAATCAGTTGTACTTGCATATGTCTACAGTCTTTTTTTTTAAATTGTATTCCGCAATTGTTGTACAACATTTATGCAAATTGAAAAGGGTACTGACTGTATGACTGGAAATGTTTTGTATTGGACCCAGTTGATTATTGGAATATATGATGATGTGTTAACTATTTGTAACATTTGCAACTAAAATTGTTTTTGAATAAAATGGGCCGAAAAAGGTTTATTGATTTCCTAAATATGCGAGTGATGCGTGACAAAATTGCAATGAGTATGATTGTTTGACTATTCTAACATGTCACCCTCATAGAGTATGTTCTCGAATACCGTTGGTATGTTCGGGAATATGCCCTATGAGAGTGGGCTGCTACAATATGTATATAGTACATGTTAAAATAGTATATTAATGTTTATGCTTCTAATATTTAATATTATGTTCTTTTAGTGAGCAAGTAATGCAAGCTAATATAGGTTATCGATATCTACTTTACTATAAGCTTTTACATACTTGTGTGTATTATTTGCTTATGAATTAGACTCTTTTGTACTCTACGTATTTTCCACTTCTTTCCAAAAGGATAGAATTTTTATTTTTATTTTTCCATTTTCAAAACGTATTTAGGAGTGAATAAATCCATGTATAAGTTAAATTATAGGGTTTAGTAATAATTATGTTATTTTTTACCAAAAAATAATCATGTTATTTGAATTATATTTGAAAAGTGTGTCCGTAATATACATACGATATTCATATAAACATAATTTATTTACTAACTATAATTAACATAAAGGTTTTGTCAAGTAACTTATAGGAGTGGACACCTGTTAAATCTACTAGCCACTTGTCCTGATTCTAGTTTGAATAAGTCTTAGTTGAGTTGATAGGAGTGGACACCTGTTAACTCCACTAGCCACTTATCTTATTATAGTTTGAATAAGTCTTAGTGAAATTATTCAACGTTATAGTTATTGTTCCAGATATGTAGTTGCTGAAATATTAGAGAGTGGATGAACTATTTCCTTATTTATTGCTAACAAATTAGATGAATAAAGGGGGAGCATTCTTTAATTCACTTACCTAGCTCTTTGAGTTCCTTAAGAGGCTTTGGTTCCCTCGAAATAACCAGTTATTGCTTATTTTGTTCTTTAGCTACTCCTTATTTTTATTTCCAGTTAATCAAAATTGGGAAACATAAGCAATATCAATTTAAGAGAGATCCTTCTTCTCTTAGCCGACCAATCATAAGATCTCATACACAAGACAACTTTAGATCTCACACACACGACAGGTTCATGGTATAATTTTCTTTAATCTTTAGAAGATTTTTTTATAATTTTAAAAGCACATAACTTTTTAAAAGTAAACTAATAAGTTGGTATCATTTTCCCTATTTTTTTTATTAAACCTCTAACTCTTTATTCCTCATTGTTATGTTACCTCAAATTCAATCGTTGTGGCTAATTTAAGGGAACTTCGCACAAATTTGAGAAATTTAGTAAGTTGAGTAATTTAACATAAGGTGAGCCTTTAATAAAGTTGTATAGATTTTTTTTATATTCCAACTTGTTAATAATAAATGGAAAACTTATGTGGATTGAAGGTGGCAACCTGATTAATTAAACCGACTAATATTAAATTAATTATAGAAAGTAAAGATCTGATGCCCATGATTCACTCAGCGCATCCATGTGAGTATATCATGTAATGTCTTTTGTTAGTCTCTAGCTCACTTTGTTAATGAATGTAGCTAGGTGAAAATGTTAGGCTAATCAAGCATGACCTCTGTTTTTTACAAAATCAAGAATGCTTAAAGAACTTTTAGTAGCCCCGTAGATTTGAAATTTGACTTAATTGGATGCTAATTTTGTTACTTAAGGTCATTCTTTATTAATCCATATTTAAATAACATCTAACCTAGATCTACAAAGTCAGGGAGTAGGAATTTTTTTCTTCTCTTTTTCACTGTGAAGTTTAGAGATTATTTTAAATTTTTTGATCAAGTAATAAATTTTAAGTTATAGACTACAATATTATTTTAATAAGATTTACATTTTCTGAAGCTGGGTAATGGGGGAATAGATCCTCTGTTCCAGTTAACCAGTTCCTACCCTGTTTTATTAAATCTCATCTCTGTTCCAGTTAACCAATTCCTACCCTGTTTTATTAAATCTCACTCACATATTTATGTGGGGCCTACATAAATGTGTAGTTAAATTGACTGGAGCAAGTTGGAAGTTGGAACACCTTTTTTGGCACAGACGATCTGGTGCCGGTTAATGGACGAGAGAGACTCAAGCAATGTCAAGAGGTTAGATGGTGACATTATGAGACCCAGTTTGTCACTTCCCAACAGGTTATTAAATAAGCTATCCCATTTCCGATTTGACCATCAGGACAAGGACCTCTTTTCGAAAGTAAGTTTATACGGTAAAGTCCAAGAGTTACCAGACTTATTATACATCTTCAAGATGATTCTAAACAACATCTGTGAAATGTGTCACCCAGTCCCGAGTAATACTACAGATGAAAATCATAAATGCAATTCTAGCGATTTTTAATTGAACAAGTATTAATTATGGATTTATTATAATTAAGGTTAAGAAATTTAAATTTAATTCAAATTAAAAATAATAAAGAAATTCAATAAACAATATGGTTAAATGGATTAAAGTTTACGAGAAAAAATGAGTCATAATCAGTGTGACTGGTTATTAATTGGGCTTGTGATGAGAGACTCAATAAGATTACTATAAATAGCTACTAAGGTCTCCTACTGCCTAATTAAGTAAGTTCGTAGACGTTAAGTTTCTTTGACTCATTAAGAGACCCATGTAATAAGAAAGTCGCAAAAAAAATATTAAAGACATAAGAATATACAACTTTCTTAAAAGTTGATTTAAAAGTTTCAGGAGCTTCTTCATCGTTCAAAGAATAGCAAAACTGATATTCTACACATTTTCTCCGTTTTAAGCAATGGAAGTAAGATGTGGAATTTGCTCTGAAGATGATAGATATCAACATGGCCATAGTCAAGGATAGGCCACTAGCACCAACAACTATCAGCTCAGGTGCTAAGAAAGTAGAATATATAGCTTGGGAAAGGTCAAATAGGATGTGTTATTTGACCATAAAGAGATCAACACCAGACCATTTGCTAAGTGGACTTCCAGAAACGAACATAGTAAAGGATATCGTCAACAACATCTCACAAAGACATAAGGTATCTTCTAATGTTGAAATAGGTACCTTATTAAAGCAATTATGCTCTATGAGATACACAGGACTAGATGTAGTAAGAGAGTACGTAATTAGGATGGTCCAACTTCAGATTAAGATAAGAGCATAAAATATTTATATTTTGATGCCTATGTAGTTTACCAAGCTCTAAATACACTTTTATCAGAGTTTGATATTTTGGTTACCATAAACAATTCTCATGATGAAGCTTGAGACATAAATGCATTGATCACCTGTTGTGTTGCTGAAAAAGAGAAGCTGAAGAATACAACTCATATAGCCTTAATAGCAACTAAGGGGAAGACAAAGTTAAAGCCCCGTAAATTAAAAGGTAAGAAACCCAAATTTCCTCCACATATAGATGTTGGTCAACTTAGTGTTGCTAGAATTTGAGGTGTTTATTGTAAAGAGTATGAATTTGAGGTGTTTATTCTGTAAGAAGAAGAAATATAAGAAGTTGGAATGTCGAAAATATAAAATCTAAAAAAAAGGTCAAAAGTTATTAGGTAACCCATTGGCTTGTATGATACATAAGTCCAATCTTGCTATAGCTACATTAAGTTCTTGGTGGCTAGATAGTGGATCCTCTAATCTTGTTGTTTTCATAATGCAAGGATTCATACAAAAGAGAAAGATGAATAGGGAGTAGGAAAAATTGATGGTGACAAAAACAAAGAAGATGATGTAATCTTTATAGGGGATGTTTGTTTGAACCTTGATATAGGGTTCAAGCTTGTATTTTACACTTTTTATATATCGTCTTCTATACAGAATTTGATTTATATATCTGTTTTGAATAAAAAAAGATATAGTTTTGCAATTGAAAATTTGTTGTGAAATTATCTTTCAATGCAAAACATATTAGTATTGTCTTTTTATCATATGACTTATATAAAATGTGTCTTAACCCTAATAAGATATATACTTCTTCATATATCTTAACTTTAGATTATGTTAATCTGAAAATATGTGATCACTATTGCTGGGGTACGTTGACCAAAATAAATAAAAAGAGTTCAACTCATACTTTTACCTTATTAGAACTCGTACACACATATATATGTGGACCTTGTACAGTTGCATTGTACAATTCATGATTTTTTTGACATTTAGTTTATAACTATTCTTGTTATGTATGTGTGTTCTTACATTTAAAAAAAGTCTGAAGTTCTTGAGAAATTTAAGATCTTTAAGACTAAAGTTGAAAACCAATTGGGAAGGTCAATTAAGATTGTTAGATCTGATTGTAAAAGTGAATATTATGACAAACATGATATTTCAGGATAAAAAAAGGTCCATTTACTAAATATATAAGATCATGTGGAATAGTGACTCAGATCACTCTGATAAGTAGTCCTGAGCAAAACAGTGTGGCTGAAAGGCATAATCGTATCTTAAAAGACATGATAGCTAGGGTCAATATAAAGCAGGACTAATTTACTGATTACTTTTACAGTGAAGCCATAAAGACTGCCTTATATCCTAAACAAAGTAATTTTTAAAACGCCTTTTGAAATATGAAAGGAGTGAAAGCCTATCCTCACTTATCTTCCTTTTATTTTGTTAGATATCCCCACCACCCGAGGGGATATATATTTCACTACAGAGACAAAAGATCTAGAATATTAGAATTACAAATAGATAAATTTTTAGAGCGTAATGTCTATGATGAGAGTGGTTCATCTGATGTTGATGATGGTGGTCATTATATAAGGGAAAATACCACAGATATTTCAGATCCATTACTCATATAACCAGAACCCAGAACTAGTGGCCAAAGTCTCGGTATCATACCAATACATTGATTGATAGAAATTTATTCATGCACTAATTGAGGTTCCTAAACTACAAGAGCATACTGAACAAATTCTTCACTTCCTTTGGTATTTTTGCTCATCGTGGCGCGGCCAACTGGTATCTCTCCAGCCTCATCATCGGGCAGCCTGCAATGTGTCTGCATTATAGTTTCATCAAACATGATGTTCAGGGGCATGTTAAAACTCAAGTAGTTACCTTCCAATTCAATTTGAAGATTCCAATTTCTTTAGGAAATTTTCCATTTTGGCTTATATACCGAAAACAATGTTACGTAAAAAAGCAGCAATCTTGATCCAAATTAACTGAACTAGACAGTTTGCTCAGAGAGTGTGTAGTTATCCATCCTTTTCAATTGTCCCGACAGTCTTTTCCTTATTATTAAAGGAACTGGAAAATAATTAGTGAAAGCTGGTCGTAACTACTGCAATAGTTAGCATCATCACCGTGGCAAATCAATGGTAGATACAGATAATCAGTAATTTGTAATCAAAGTGTGCCTTCCATAACGCAATCTCACCAAGGAGTGTTCTTGGGCAGAGATCGGCCTGCGTGAGGATCAACAAAACTGGGAAGGATACATCCTACTCAATTCTCTTTGCAATGCCATGTTCTTTACATTGGCCCCTAAGAATGAGAGTTATGCAGCTTCGATCAATCAGAGCCTGAGTTTGAGCTTGCTGAGATTGAACTCCTAACTACTTGGCTCTTAACCATTGGCAAACTAATTGGTAGAAGATTGGTGCAAAGTAACAATTCTTGCGTGATTAGTGCATTCAGAAATGATCTTAATGTCAAATCACGACTTTGCGCTTGTTCTTGAATGTGGCATAACAAATACAGTGATATCATGGGTATGCAAAAACGGAATCAGGTCAAATGCGCAGCGCTGTCCCACCAATTCAGGTCTAGCCCTGACGAGAGTGGAGCAAAGGTTAGCCACTAGATTTCGAAGAAATAACATTACACCTTTGGACATCCTTGTCGTGCCTAATAAGAATGTAAGTCCATATAGTTCTGTCTGCATAACACACTCAGAGACGAATCTATTGGTTGCACTTTTAGCTGCCAATACATGGCATCTGAAACAGGTGTTTCGCTTAGTACAGTGGCCGGACTTCCAAACCCTTCATCTGTAATTTCAGGACAAAGACCGGTACAAACTATGGAACTTTTTTGTGATCATCTGCTCTGTAATTTCAAGACAAAACGTTCACAGGAAGATGATCATAATTTCAAAAGATGACGACTATGTCAACCAACATGGAGCAATTAAGGTTCAAATTCTAGTAGTCTTAGTACTTTCCAATGTGCTGAATAAAAATTTGCACGATTTTATTGTCCATTGGTAATTTCACTTGTCATAATCAACTTACATCTGCTGCCTCCACTTGCTTCTTAATTTGTGATTCATGAGCTGCAGGGTTAGCACCAGAATAAACACCAACTCTATCCACTATTCCAAGTGCTATAATACCAAATTCAGCCGCATTTGCGAGAATTACAACCACTAGATGTGCTTTCTCAGGCTTAGCATAAGTACATAACTTCTCAGTCACTGCCTCAAGAAATGCTACATTGTCAGTGCACAATCCACTGTCTTGGAGTACGAAATCCAGCAAGCGCACTTCATGCACTGGGACCATAACAGCTTCAGAAGATATGTTCATCGTATTCCAAATAAGGAAGAGTTGGTTTCCATGGCGAACAATGTCAATGCAGAGTTGAAGGGGTGAATATGGAATCTTATTTTAGAGGGAGAAAAAGTGGAAAAAGAATTTGGTGGTCATGTTGTGTGGCATTGGATGGAGTTGGAAAATTGATTAATTAGCAGAAAGTTACAAGCTTGTTGGATCCGATTATAGCAGAGGTTGGACCATCATCCAACTATCTTGGATCAACCAGGACTTCCTAGTTGGGTTCAATTGGGTGATACTTTTGACATGTCTGTAAATGGGTTTACATTGCATTTGACATTCTAGTATTGGCCCACAAGGAAACCTGAAGAAACAACTGCTTGACAGACAGCATATCAGATGATGGTGGTATGATTATTTATGGGAGTTGGCCTTTTTAATCGGAATGGTGAGTAAAGATCTTAGATCCCCAACCTTGGCCAGGAAAGAAAAGAAGGAGAATCTATGATGATGATCATGATAAGCCATGATGCAGCAGCACCATATAAATCAAAAGCTTCTCTTCCCTAGACAAAGATGAAATGATTATCCACCGCGTACCATTCCATTCCTCTTGGTTTTGACAAACCTAATCATCATGAAACCAAAACCCCTTCCCTCCTACCCTTTCCTTAAACTTTAGACTCTATCCGTTATCATTACTTTCTACTTTCCTTTTACCAAAACCCTCCCCTTTTCACCCGCTGGTTACTCTTCGCACCACATATTAATTACTACTAAATTATCTTATTTGATTGAAAGGAAGGTAATGGAGGAGCTTCTAAAAGTTACCGTAAACAAAACAAATGGTAAATTTCATTAACTTAAGAACCAATTTACCGTATAATGATGAGATGAAAATGATTTGGGAACACTAAAAGTTAGTCCGAGGTAGAAGCAACAATAATGTTACTGTTGGAATGCATGAGATCAAAGGCTGTGGTGTGTGCAGTATGGTAGTTGTTCACATCTCATTCCCAGCAATGCAAAACTTTGGGATTGGGTTTCTGCCTGCCCATGACAGTTTACCTGTAACTGCAATAAAACCGATCATTTGGTAGCTACGAGTTATGGAAGGTTGTGTTAAGTACGTAATTAAATAGACTTATGAACCGCAGTTTTATCATTTAACTTCAGATATAGCTTTGTTTGAAGCGCACAATACATGTTCATGTTAATGTCACCTATTGATACTAATCCACTCTACTACGCTACGCAGGATCGGGATTTGGAAGGCTAACCTCTGCATCATCATTGCCCCCAACCTCACACTTAAAACAAATATGTTTGTCCTTTTGGACATAGAATAGGAAGCAGATGATTGATCATTGTATGTCACCACACGGCCGGCCAATGTTGGTGGCGTACCCACTACCCATCTCTGTTCTTTGGTGCTCCGCTCATATTCTCGCTCGGTTTTGTTGTTAACGCCTCTGGTTGGGCAGTTCTTAAATAAGACAAATACAAGTGGAAGATAAATAACTTCATCTACGTCTAAATCACACTCGTTAGAATCGAAATGTTTTGTCGATCGACGAAACATACGCGTCTAATTCTTTGTGGAAAAAAGAAAAGGCAGAGGGTGGAGGAGGATGTAATTATAGCCACTCATTGAAGGGCAAAAAAGGGCATTCGAGTACAAAGAACATGGAGGAGGCACTTCCGTAATTCTAACAAAACCATCATAAACCGGGAAAAAAAGTAGGGGGACAATCATGTCCAGTTCATGTCGTCTGCTTGGAACGATGACTGAGAAACAAATGACCTGGAGAACTGTTAAGATTTAATCACGGCCGTTCATGCTTCAATGATGGCCTAGTACCATAAAGAACAAAAAGGGTCAGCTGGTCCAAAAAAGCCTTTGGGTTGGGTCTAGTCTTCTTGACCATAATAAGCCTGCGTTCACACACACACACACGTGGAACGCTGGTCTTTTTATAATATTCAAATTTCTTAAAAACATTTATTGAAAATAAAGGCTGATTATTAAAAATTATGAATTTCATATATTATAAGTTAATATAATGTGATTAATGGTTTAATTTAATTTAATTAAATAGATTACCAAATGTTTTATAATTTACAATCATTTTTTAAATACAAATATAAAAGGCACCATACAAATTGGAGGCACTTTATGATGTTATTTTCACGTAACTTTCTCTTCGTTTTTGGCGACTACTACTTTGTTGAAACAACAAATTCAATTTATATTAAATTTTATTCATCGGAAAGGACAGATTAGAGTTACAACCACAACCAAAGGACAAAGTTGCGTGCGGGAGGGAATAATTGCATAGCATTAAACATTAATAAAAAATGACGTGGCAGAGCACCAGTGGGCGGGTGCACGGAGAGAGGGTGGGGAGGCCCACAAGAGACAAAGACTCTGAGGTAAATTACATACTATTAAGAGAGAGAGAGAGAATGCTTTTAACTCATTTTACCCTCTTCTCTCTCTATCTCTTTTGGGTGTGCTCTTCTGGTCGGAGATTGGCCGGGGCTTGGCAGAGATAGAGGCGGCATCGGCGGCCTCAGGCGGAGGCTGGCACTTTTTGGGGCATGGAAGAGCTGGCCTTGCTCAGACAGCTTATTGGTCAGCTTCAAGACCTCTTCAACCTCTACGCTTCTTCTTCTTCTTCCTCTTCTTACATCATTCACCAACCTTATATTGAGCTCCACCAACAATACCGACCCAACAGCAGGTGTCTCTTTCTCTCTATATATGTAGTGTTGGATCTCTTTTTACGTGTTTTGGCTATGTAAATTTCGTTTCTTATGCATTTTCACCTCATTTTCTATTGGGGGATTCCTCTTTCCGGCAGTCTCTCCTGTTACTTGTGTTGTGAATTCGGTGATTTCATCTAATTGTGTCTTTCATTTCGGTAAGTTCGGTGACTTAAAGAAGACTGTTTGTGTGTGTGTGTGTGGTTTTTAAAATTTTTTTTTTTTTTTTTGAGTAATAGAAATAAATTTCTTTCTATTGCTGCCTTGTTTGACTTGCCAATGTGGTTATTGCACGTCGGATTGGATATCTTGTTTCTGCTTGGACAATTTACTATGATTCCATTCGTGGGCATAACTGCTTTTTTTCCAGCGTACTTTTTCTCTGCTTTTTATCTGTTTTATGTGATAAATGTTTGTCTAGAGCTGCTTTACTGTGTCTCTGGTTAATTTGTGATTTTCGTTATGGAGTTTGTTCCTTACAGCGTTTCAGCTTTGGTCAGTATTTGATATGTTACCGTTTGCCTGGATGTTATTTTTGGTAGTTATTATCGATTTATTTCTTCTACTTCGCTGTTCTGGTTTTGACATTGATTCACTTTTGTTGTTTTTCTCCTTTACAAGAAAGCTTGTTTCTTTATAGCTTGCGAAGTGCTTTCATTCTGTAGTGGTCAACCAAAACTTTTTGACCGTTTGGCTTCCATGACTGATCAGTTAGATTCCCTTGAATGATTAGCATATGAAATGAACTAGGATGTTGGGTTTGAGGTTTATTTCCTTGATTGAATTGATGGGTAAAACGAGTGTTGATGCAAGGTGTAAAGGCTTGTTTACTGGCGTAAGGTGAGTCCTTAGATCGTATTTAGTTTTTTTAATTAAAAAAAGGGGAAAAGCAGAGGTTAAGGGAGTAGTCTAGTGGTTGGCATGGTTGCAAAACCTCACCTGGTTGGGATGGGATTTTTGAAAGGGAGGGTTGTTTGCTAATGTGTAACTCAATTTACACCCGGAAGAACTAAAAAAGAGATGGAGAGGTGGGAAATCGTTTGAATAGGATAAACAATTTTTGAAGAAAAATGGGTAGAATCTGAAACAAACTGTATAGGTGGGATCAGGTGCATGGAGAAAAGATGAAGACGAATCATCTGTTAGTTAGTTACGGAAAAAGAAGGCTGAGGGATCATACGACTATGGATTATGATGTGATTGCAATCTAAGCTCTGGACCAAGAGAGATAGTTAATAATAGGGTATGATGTTATTAGTTCAGTTCTTCTGTTAATGTAGCAGACTGATAAGGAGATGATTGGAGATTATCTCTGGGACAAATTGAGATGGCTGGACTAAGTTGATTAATCTGAATCTGGTAAAGGCTTTTGTGTATACAGGTGCTTTGAACTTTTTAGGCATTTTTATATAGATTCGTGAAGCTAACCAATTGCTTTTCCAGAATTGCAGAATTGAAAATATAATAGCACTAATCCATTTCTGTGGCTAGTCATAGTGGATTGATGCAGGTTTGACAGTTGTAATGAGTAAAATAAGTTATTTAAGAGTAATATAAGTTTTATACCCACTACTTCCATTTTAATCCTTGGATATTATGCAAATATCAAACTCTTGCCCGAGGTGCTTGCTCTGTACAGTTGTAATGAGTAATAAAAATACTGTGTCTGCTTCTGCACCCTATTTATAGAATATAAATATATAGCTTTTTTTTTCACAGATGGTGCGTCCTTAATATTGATGATAGCCCTGCAGATGACTACTGTGATCTTCTAATGGCTGCTGGAAAATCTGGAAGTTTCAGGATGATGGAAACTTGCAAGCCTCCACCCTCCAAGAAATGTAGAAAGGAGCGTAACCGAGGAAAAATTACTGGCACCAGTGAGGTCCTGGATCAAGAAATATGGAAGGAATTTCCAGAAGACCTTTTTGAAGCTGTCATTGCCAGACTTCCTATCACTACATTTTTTCGTTTCCGTGTTGTTTGTCGAAAATGGAATTCCTTGCTGAACTCTCAGAGTTTCTCTCAACATTGTTCAGAAGTTATACATATCAATCCCTGGTTTTACACCATCACTCATGAAAATGTGAACTCAGGAGCCATGTACGACCCTTCCACAAAAAAATGGCATCACCCCGTAATTTCTTCTCTGCCAAATAAGGTGATCGTCTTGCCGGTTGCTTCAGCAGGGGGTCTAGTTTGCTTTCTTGACATTGGTCACCGGAACTTCTATATCTGCAACCCTCTGACTCAATCTTTTAAAGAGTTACCAGCCAGGTCAGTTGAAGTATGGTCTCGCATTGCTGTGGGAATGACCCTTAATGGGATCTCAACTAGTGAGGGTTACAACATCTTATGGCTCGGGTGTGATGGGGAGTATGAAGTTTATGACTCCTTGCAGAACTCCTGGACTAGGCCAGGAAACATGCCCTCTCATATTAAGTTGCCGCTATCATTGAACTTCCGGTCACAAGCAGTTTCTGTTGACAGCACTCTATATTTCATGCGTTCAGATCCTGAAGGAATTGTGTCGTACAACATGGTTTTAGGGGTTTGGAAGCAGTATATAATACCAGCCCCACTTCATATTAGTGACCACACCCTTGCGGAGTGCGGTGGCCGGATCATGCTTGTGGGGTTGCTTACAAAGAATGCAGCTACCTGCGTGTGCATATGGGAACTGCAAAAAATGACTCTCTTGTGGAAGGAGGTTGACAGAATGCCAAATGTATGGTGCTTGGAATTTTATGGGAAGCACGTAAGAATGACTTGCTTGGGCAACAAAGGTTTGCTCATGCTATCATTGAGATCAAGACAGATGAACCGCCTTGTTACCTACAATGTGATGAATAGGGAGTGGCTCAAGGTTCCTGGTTGCTTGGTGCCGCGAGGGAGAAAGCGACAATGGATTGCATGTGGAACTGCTTTCTACCCATGCCCTACGGCCATCGCTTGATTTGTCGGTCATTTGTTTGTTCGTTGAGGCAGCATTGGCTTGGGAGTGAACATGATCTTCTGGTATTGGTGGTGGATGTTACTCGTATCTTCTGTTATTGGTGGTGGATTTTACTCTTGCTGTTAATTAAGTCTCCACACACCAACTCCATTTGGGGTTGATGATTGTTGGTTTCTGATTTTGTACAAACATGTCAAAAAATAACATTGAACTGGGAAAAGACTACGCTTTAAATGTAGTAGACTATTAGCTGTATTCCGCCCAACTGCGTATATACATTTTGCAAAGTAGGTCACACGATTGATAGATGTATGTTGGGAGAGGTTGTTACAGTGCCAACTTTAGGATTGGGACTGCAGGAAACCTATGAGCATCCCTTCCCACACTATGTAAGTATCCCATGCAATTTCAGCTGGAAGAACGATGGATTCAAGTGATCTCTGGAAACATGTATTTTGGAAATATGGATTGGTATGTGTTTTATCAACGGCAGCCAAGGTTTACCTTGTAATAGTTAAGAACTGGTCAATTTTTCAACCTAGTAAACTACTTTCACATGATGATCCTGATGGCTAATAGGCCATTCCAAGAAATGGACTCAGGCCAATCTCTCAGGAACTGAATCCATATACAACAGATGAACATTGCAAAAAAAGTGATTTAAGCAGTGATGGGAAAGGACATTTTATTCAAAAACTGGGTTCTTTCAGAACAACAGTGAACACAGATCTATTAAAAGTATTTCTTTTTCATCTTTTCTACACAATAACACAGGACAAACATCCCCCGTGTGCACTCTTCTCTTAGGCCATGCCACCGCTTGTTGCTGTCCTGATTATCTGGAACAGAGCTGTCACAAACAATATATTAGAACATACTACGCCACCACCCAAAAAAAAAATTAAAAATTAAAAACTTTAAATCTATCTCAGGTAACTACTTTCCAATATCATATATTGTTATTCTAGACAAAGCAAAACTACAATAACATAATGATGACTTCTAAATTTGTACATGTAAATCATGAATTTGATTGAAAAACAAAGCTTTTAAAAAGATATCAGCTTTCACTAATTGTTACATTCAGTCCTAATTTTCCATTTCTAAACTCAAATTTAGAACACAACTCTTTTTCTAATCTTTAGATCTAATCCTTCTAACAGCTAATTCCTAGAGTTAAACAAAAACATCTTATAAACCAGAATTCATAAACAAATTATAACATGCAGCAGTCTAAGACAGACTAACGAAAATATCCCATTCTTTCTCTACTGGCCTTAAAATTCGAGGATCAAGGCCTAGAAGACACGGAATTCAGCAATAAAAAGAATGAGGATAAACAGAAAGAACTTACAAGAACCAATGACAACAAAAACGAAGAAACCAAGCAGCAGAGGGCCGACAGGATAGTCCTTTCCCTTCTTAGTGGTGGTGTCCGGAACAGCTCCTCTCTTCGTTATGTTCTTCTCGAACTTCTCCACCTTCCTATCAGCAAGTCGCCTTGACGTTGTCTAAAACCGCCCAATATAAAGAATCAGTTCGAATAAAAACCAAAATAACAACATTATAGGCATGAATTAACTGGTCAAACCCCATAATTATCTGACCCATAAAGAAACGGAAGTGCTCGGATCAGATCAGATCTGATCTGAAAAGATAAGAGCAAGCAAAAATACCATAGTTACGGGGGAGATCTAGTGGCCGGAGAAACTTGAAGCGCAGAAAGTGGAATGAGAAAATTACGGGCGATCTCTCTCCGAAGACGTCTCTCTAGAAAGCTCTCTTATCTCTTTCTCTCTCCCCCGCGATTGTTTATAATTCGATCGGCGTTTATTCTTGTTAAAGTCGCTCCTTTTCCTTATTTATATAGGGTAAGGAAGGTTTCACGATGGATTACCGAGGCGTTTACGTCGCATTCTTCGATCTCATTGGACCACGTCACGAATGTGTATACGTGGCTCTCTTTTACTGGATTTGTGTTTGCGCGTAGTTAAACGAGCTTGGTGGTTCGCCTTAGCAATTTCTTTTTTCACAAAAATAATTTTTTAAAAAATATAAAAAAAAAGGTTGCATAAATTATAATAATATATAATATCGAGGATCATATAAAATATTTTAATAGAGAAGATTAATTAATGAAGAATTAATTTAATAATAATAATAATATGGATATCTCTACTCTCAATTTTTTTACTTATTTGTTCAAAAAGTATCAACACTTTTCCATTGTCGGCTTGCTTATGTTCACGTTCAACCAATCTACCAAAGTCCATTCCACTCCTTGACTTGACCATTTCTCTGACGCAGAAGAAGCTGTCACGTCGTTGAAGTTCGCTATACCGACCCAAACCACCAAATGAAATCGACATTGTTCTTGAACCAGTCGTCCGCGTTCCAATCTTCCGCATCCCTGATCCCAATTAGGTATGGACTTTTTAAGAAAATTTAGAAGATTAAACCCACTTCATTCCATTCCTGCATACTTCTTCACAGCACCAATCTGTTCCAGCAATTGTACACTATGTTCATTATCATAGGTTTGGTAAAGATTACCAAAAGCAAGCTGGATCTGGAGGAAATCCCCAAAGACTGAATTTCAGGACTTCGTTTGGGACATTAAAAGCTGTCAAGTCTTAATCTTACTTGAGACTACCCGCCCAAATCTCTTCGTTGGAGGGTGACATTGACAGTGACAGTCATCATAAAGCCAATATTCTAATCATTTGATTCAATTTTTACAAAGCCATGGCTGTTCTTGCATATTCAACACAACGGAAAATTCAAGTGGCAGGTGGCAGATAGCTTATAGAAGAAAAAAAACAAAGATTAAAAACCAGTGATAATTAATCCTGAAAAAGTATTTAGTACATGAGAACACTTAACTGTAAGGATGAAACACCTAAAACCTTACAACATGATTCAAGCAGAAATTGTAATCACCTCGTTATCTTGCACTAATATCAGTTACCAATCAGAGTAAAGAAAGGTACTTTGTCTGAAAATTACGAACAACATGTCATATCAGCAGTCTAATAATCCCCAAGGGAAAATTGAGGTGGTGAAATAATGTTGAAAAGAAGAAGCAAAGCTTCTGACTGAAAAAATATATATTACTCGCCCGAGTTTTGAAGGCCTTTACTGTTTGTAATTTGTCCTTGAAAGTTGAAACAGCTTCAGCTGTGTAGACTGTAGTCAGGATTATAATGAAACTTCCCCCCATTTCCAACCCAAAACTGCTGCCAATCATTCTGACTCAAGTGTGTTGAATCAGTTTCAGATTAATACACTAAGTTGAAGGATTAACTCATGTAAAACCGACAAAACAAATCTCAACTAGCTATCCTTTCTACTGAGTTCAATATCCTCCTTTGATTTTGTGGTTTCTTCAGCAGATTTTACTTCATTAGCTTCAAGATTATCTTTCTCATTGTCCCTACATTTTTCAGATTCTGTTACTCTCTCATTGACATTTTCAAGGTCATCCACTACCTTTTCTTCTTTCGAATTCGACTCACCCTCCATTGTCTCCTCTTCCTTCACATCCATGATTACATGAAGAAGATCTGATGGAATGGCTGCCGGGTCCAGCTCCCAGCAACCTTTTGGAGCATTTGGACCTTCTTCACCTGTAAGCAAGTATGATGGAACATGATGTGAAAAACGAAACATCTCTTCCCTCGGAATCCTCCGTACTTCCCTGGAATCCAAATGCTGGTGAAACACTGTCTTGAAGCCAGCAACTTTTATGAGAGGTATAACAGTTACACCATGTTCTTCACTATAGTCTTCAACTACTTCCACCATGTCATACTTGTGTATCACCTCATCAGTTGTCAGCTCATTCCAATCAGGAGACCAGTTTCGATAGAGAGCCCAAACATCCCCCTTCCTGGGGTATATGCGAATTACACCCCGTGTGCCTTTTGTCCATCTAACCTTGTGCGAAAAAGAATTAAATAAGCTATAAATCTCATATCTGCCTACTCTGAAGTCACCACAACTTTTGGGGAAGCCAGAACCGACCCAGTTTAGTGGGCCCAGCTCATTGTTTCCTTTTGAAGTAAGCCAACTAATCTTCATCTTGAATGGATTCAAAGAAATTATACTATGAATCATGCCATAATACCGGGGCATCCCATCATTATCATCATATGCAGCCCATATCTGGTTTCCGTCGAAACATGTCTCTGTTCGGTCCTTATCAAAATCATGAAAATCCGGATCTGGAACATTTATAATCATTGATTCCCGTGGTTCTGCATCTACTTTAGTATCAGAAGTGCCAGAAGAAGACTTGTTGCCATCAAATCCATTGCCTGTCTTCATTGGCTGATCAAAATCACTTTGATTAGGCATAAGAGAGTTTGTCGACGATTTTTGCACTCCATCATTTGTTTTCTTTTTCACCATATACTCTTTGGTTGTTGAGTTAATTGCACTAGCCAAGTCCCACTCCTTTAGCTTCTCACGGATTCCTTTCTTAGCCTTCTCCACCAGCACTGTTTGAATTCCAAATTGTGACAAATCCCTTGAGCCATATGGCCTGGTGATTCCATTCACCCTAACTGAACCAAAATTATCCAGTTTAATTCCAGGTCCACTAGATGTGCCAACCCCTCCAGATCCTGTACCCATTTGATATGCAACATCACTCCTGTAGCTCCTCACATCAATGTCTTCCATCCCTCTTCTTCTCTTTGCAGAATTAGACTGCCCACTAGAAGATACACCACCATCTCTTTTGGAGGATTGATTCTTCCAATTGAGAACCTCCTCTCTTGTTGTTGCAGTATGAGTAGCAGTTGTCGCATTGCCTGTTCCAGAGAACAGACCCCATTGGAAATTGGACTGATTAAGTGAATCTTGACCATTGAAACCCCCCGCACCCAACGTTGAAGAGGCTGAACCGTTTCTTCCTGAATTCAATGAGTTTTCACTAGAAGTTTGATGACCCCTATTCTGCTGCTGACATGAGAAACTCCAAGGTGATGGTTTTGCATTACTTGAATATGGTGGGGTTGTTTCAACAGCTAAAAAAGGTTCATGACAATTGGGACAGAGGAGATTATGATTAAGATATACCCTTAGGTATTCATATTGCATCTTGCATCTATGGCAAACAGTCCAAAATGTACTCGGCTTTGACTTGTGAGATGAAACTGGAGCAGTAGAATGAGTACTGCGAGGAGTACTCTTATGTGTCTTCACATTTTGTTTAGGGACATTGTAGAAAACATTGGACCCAGGTGCTGCAGATGGACCTCCGGCTGGAGTTGAAGCCTTCTGAAACATTTTAGCATCTGTAGTCTTCTGAAACATTTTAGTGTTCCTCTTTTGATCATAGGCTAATCTCTTGGTCTTATCAGACAATAAACTCCATGCCGCTGAGATAAGCTTAAACGCACCATCAGCTCCTACAGACTTGTTTTTATCGGGGTGAAGCATCAAAACTAACTTCCTATACTGTTTCCGCACGGTCTCATCATCAGCCTGTGGAATTACACCTAGTATCCCGTACCAATCAGCTTCTCCATTTACCTTGTTTTCAGCAGACAGATACACATCAAAGGTCGCTATCATTTGAGTAATTCCTTCAAGCGCAGGAAACAAATTCTGGGCCTTCAAAGCAAATTTCTTAGCCCCTGCTAAGTCCTTAGCAGTGAACTTCTTCTCAGCAATCTCTTTTGCCCTGAAGGCCTCATCTTTATTACATTCCATTTCCCTCTACTAAATTATTCTCCTCTTTTTATAGTTCCTTCTTCTTAATTGTCCAGGATCTTTATGCCAGGACGGCAGTTTAAACAGGCTATTCAATACTGCACCTCAACGTCTTCTCATGCTGCAGAACATGAGCTATCATCAAAGGTCATACATTATCTACAACAACGAAAAAAAAAAAGTTAGAGAAACAACCCAACACTGACAATGGCAGAAGTATAAAATGACCAAACCAAAGAAACGTGCAAACACCAATAAAAACTCCATAATAGAGAATATGGATATATAAAAGAAAACAGAAGTGTCAGAAACAAGCATTCAAGTGTGTGAAACCCGTCATGTTTTTCACTCCCACTCGGAAAGGCTTTTCAAGTCCTCTATTTAAGACCGAACCAATATCAAATCTGTAATAAAAATATTTGAAAAAGAAACCAGACATAAAAGCACATCACTACTGTCGTTTCAGTGAACCTCCTACATTACTATAAGGCAACCAACAGACAAAATCTTGAGGAGCACTGACTCCTCCAACAAAACACAAGTACACACCCGATAGTCAACTAAAAACCGACATTCAGTACTAAATCGGGTTTGACTTACGTCAAGAAAAGGGACAGAAACACCTGAAATTGACCGATCGAAGACCCATAAATTTTTAAGACAAGGGAATTGAAATCAAGTCCAAAAACCATCGAGCGGAGTGCGAAAATGGATCAAATAAAGTATAACCCAGAGTCGGGGGAGAGTATAAATACCTAATTATATGGTGTGTGGAAGCTTATTGGAGCATTGAATCGGAGAGACACCATGGACAAACCTCCATCACCGGGTTTTTTCTTTTTATGCCCCTGCTTTCTTCCGCAAATCCGAAAAAAACCCCAAATTTCAGGACCTTTGTTAAAAACTCTCAATAACCCTGATAGGCCTTGGCTTAATAATAAACAATCAAACTGGGGCATGGGCATTTTATTGTCTTGAAAACATTTTTAACCCAACCTCACTTTCTTTATTTATTGAGAATTCCTAACTATGGTTACTTTTTAGCTCTAGTAATGGGTTGGGACTATTGAAAATAAATATTGTGATGAATTTAATATTAAATATTAAATATCATTATTGCTACATTTTAAACTACCTTTAACCTATATCATTAAACTAAATATACATTTTTAACTACCTGTTACCTATATCATTAAACTAACATGTCTTGTATTAAAATAAATATGATATATGATAATATATAAATTTATTGCAAAATACCTAGAGCCTCTAATAATTATAGACATTTCATAAAGAAAATCATACCGTATAAATTAAATAACAATATTATTTCATTACAAAATTTTGATATTTTAGTTTATAATTTTAGTAATTATTTTGAAATTTAGTTTTAACTTCAATTTTAAATATTTAATATATAAATTATATCGAATATACTTCAATTTAATTATTTAATTGATTTTTATATGCTAGTGATTTTAATTAAAAATTTCATCTTTTGTTGACCCTTCTTTGTTCCTCTCTACTTCAAATCTTTATTTCAATTCCACTAAAAATGATTTTTAATTACAAGTTTTATAGCAAATTTGTTATTATTTTCTAACAAAATTTTCATTAGTAGTTCATCAGATTAACAAAATTTTCAATAGCGATTGTATCAAAATAACCCTGTCAGTACAAAACTTTTGAGGGATGCCAAATTTAGGTATTATGTATATCTTATTTATGATAAGTATAAGAGAACAAAAAGAAGAGGTTGTTTTAGAAAGTTTAAGCATCCAAAAAAGGAGGAGGAGATAAGAGAATGGTGAAGAAATAGGTAAAATGACTTACTTAAGCTTCAATTTTCTCTAGTATTTTAGGTAAAATGACTTAAGTATGACTTGAACGAACTTATTATAAATTGATTGAAATTTAGATTGAGCTTAAAATTCACATATAATTAGTTTAGTTGGAAGCTCAACATATACATTAAAGTTAGATGTTTTACTTTTGCCATGTTAGTTCATCGATGTTAGATAGAAATTGGTGCGGTAATAGTGATTCTCACTCTAGTAATGGATTACTAAAGAAGATGACGATAAGTGTCAAAGATCTGAGTCAAACTGGATCGAGTTAGGGTTATATGGTTTAAGTAAAGCTCAGTTAAAGTCCAATAAGGCTCGAATTCAAGTGATACGAGTCAAACTCAATCGACTTCAACCTAAACTCATCCCAACCGATTGCAAACACTATTCTCAAGAAAAGAAGAGGGTGTACACACCGAGTAGAGAAAGATTTTTTTTTTTTTTGGGTTAAAGCATATGCTTCAAAAATTAATTTAACAATTTTTATATCATTTAAATTAACAGTATCACTAACGCAAGCTAATTTCGAATTACATTTTATGCAAAATAGAAATTTATGTATTAAAATAATACCCTGAACTTCAAAATGTAGCAATAAAATGTTCAAACTTTCAATTTTTTTTTTAATTCTAGCTTGACGTTAGTCTTTCCGTTAAGTTCACTGATGTGGCTTTCAACATGTCTAAAAACACTAATTATTAATACACGGTAACCTAAATTAAGAGAAGAAATGCAGATTAAAGAAACTACGTCGTTTTATCACAACAATAAAACGACATCATTTGAAGAAAATGAAATTCCTAATTCAAAGATCTCACCCTCTTCTTTTTTAGTTATCTGTTTGTTCTGGCGGCGCTCTCAGCCTCCATACACCCCAAGCTACTCTCGTTCAATACTCACCCCTTCGTTTTCAATCTCTCTCTTTTGAGAAAAGGAGAATCAAAACATATATTAAAAAATGTCCTATCAATGGCACTTTTTACCCTGCAGTATGCTAATATGTAATGACTCATATACACCCATAAAGGGTATTAAGGTCAATGTTCTTGAAATAACTACCAAAGGTAGTTATATGAAGACCATATGAACAAAACGTTAAATATATACATCTGTGTCTATGTTTAGGCAGTTTTTTTTAACTTCTTCTAATAAGTATATAGAAGAATAGAAATGAAGATCTCTACAGTAAATTAATAAAAAAAAAGTTCTTTAACCGGTGAAATTATAACAAGAATCCAAGTACATGATTCTTTTTTTTATATTCATATGCAAATGATCATGTTTAACATGATCTCTGTGATTGTGTTTTATCTTGCTTATTTCTAACATTGGTATCAGAGTGAGTTAATGTTGTTTTATGTTATATGCATGCGTAAATCTGTGTTTTGTTATATGCTATTTCTTGCTATATCATACATTTGTTTTACGCTTAGGGTTTTACTCATTATGTTTCCTATAATCCAATCTAAAAATGTCGGGTTTTCAATTTTGTCTCTTCTTTCATGAGTGTTGGGAAGATGATTGTTGACAGGAAAAAATGAATGGTCTTTAAACAAAAAAAACAACGTTGTTTTATTTTCGTTTCTTCTCTTTAGGATGTTTTTTATTTTTTCCAAAGCCAGAAGAGTTGTTTGTTTTAAGCTTCTTCTCTTTAGGATGCTTTTCTTTTTTCTGAAGCCTGAAGAGAGAGAAAGAAAGAAAAAAACACAGAAAACAAAACACAGAGAAGAAGAAGAGACTTCTTCCTAAATATAATATAACAATGAATAAGACAACGTGTGCATAGAAGGAAGAAGAGGCACGTGGCCTTTCACCAATAAATATAATATAACATTGGATAAGACAACGTGTGTATATATATCTGTGTGTGTGTATATATATATATCTGTGTGTGTGTGTGTGTGCGCGCATAGAAGGAAGAAGAGGCACGTGGCCTTTCACCAATAAATATAATATAACATTGGATAAGACAACGTGTGCGCGCACACACACACAGATATATATATATGTGTGTGTGTGTGTGTGTGTACACACAGATATATATATATATATATATATCTGTGTGTGTGTGTGTGTACACACAGATGTGTGTGTGTGTGTGTGTGTGTGTGTGTGTGTGTGTGTGTGTGTGTGTGTGTGTGTGTGGGTGCGTGCGTGCGTGCGTGCGTGCGTGCGTGCGTGCGTGCGTGCGTGCGTGCGTGCGTGCGTGCGTGCGTGCGTGCG
>JAOQMQ010000003.1:7109526-7123743 GCA_027563845.1 Erythroxylum subrotundum
TGGTTTTGATTGTTGAAACTTAAAGAGGGAGAGTCAACCCATGAAATGAAAACACATAATCAAAAGAGGAATGGTTTGTTTTATATTCAAACTCTAAATTATTAGAAAAGTTATGGTTTTGATTGTTGAAACTTAAAGAGGGAGAGTCAACCCATGAAATGAAAACACATAATCAAAAGAGGAATGGTTTCATAGTCAACTGGTTGAAGGTGTAGCACTTGAAAGGTTTAGCTAAGCCTTATGTCAGGAAACTGAGTCCAAAATGCTTAATTCTGAGCTTATTAATGCTCATATTGTGAATGTTTTCAACGTTTTTTGCTACCTGAAATGTCTATTATTAGTAAACCCTGGCGGCTTTAGAACATGGGAATGACGAAGACTGTCAAGAGTCAGATTTTTTGGACGTAAAGCTTTCTGCTCTTAGTTGCTATCAAGATTTTAATGGTCCATTTCAATAATTGCCAAGGATACGATTAAGCCGAGTATAACTACAATATTTCGACTACTCGAAGGAATTTAAAGTTTTGCTTGCCATGATTGTTAGGCCTTGTCTTTTGGTTTACTTTCAGTGGCAAATTATTCACAGAAGCAGAGGATAATGACGAAAGTACATGACCCTATATACAGTCTGAGACTGAAACACCTGAAGCCAGTTGTTTTTATCGGGTCCCTCAGGAGTTTTATCAACTGTCAAATTAACTCGGTCCTATTTGGCATGAAACAAGCAAGAAAGCTGGCTAGGCAATTTGAGATGCTGAGGGTTTTATACATAAAAACCTAAGGCATATGGTATAGTACATCTTAGGTTGATAGATAGAGAAGTGATTGCACTACAGAAAGAACTAGCTAGGACCCATGAGACAGGCACAATTCCACTCATAAAACTTCTATCCTTGTCAACGAAACTGACCCACCTGGTTTAACTCATCATCACCGCAGGATTTTTAAGCATTGGTATTGGTATGGTAGGTCCTGATGCAACTGTAGGGTTTGGTGAACATACACGATCTGGGACTGGGACGATGTTAAAATTCAGTTTCCAAATTGGAGTTCCTCTCTATTATTCATACATTGAACAAACCAACCACATCTTTTGTTGATGCAACTGCCGCTTATCATCCCCATAAAGGGCGAGGGCACTCACAAATTGCTGGAACTAGTGCTCTGCTCGCCAACCATTTCTGGAGTCAATTGTCCATCCCGACACGTGATACAGAAAAAACGGCTTCTGGTTTTGCTCTTTTGCAATTATTTCTGACCCATCACAACCTTTAGTGGATGACATGCTGTTTATGTTTGTGTCCTGCTACTTCACTGCTCATTATCGGCCTTTCTTTTCTTGTTTTTGTTTAATTAAACAACCAACTGTGTCTCCTAATATGTGTACATAAAGGGATCTTAAGTAACTCAAGGAGCATAGACCAACTATATATGTAATTCAGTCTAGTTCTATTACTTAGTATTTCTCACAAGTTATGAAAATATTAATACATAGATCTGTTCATACTTCATAGTTGAATTATAGAACTTCAAATCTCTTTCGCAGGACTTATTAATTGTAACGTATTTAAAAGTTTGCTTATTGTTTATTTCATTTCCACGTGTTGATTCTTTTCCATCCAAGTTGAGTCAGGTTTTCATTGCTTTACTTGTTGATAACACAACAAACTCAGGACCCGACATCTTGTGATTGCGGTGTGATTCAGACGATATATCCAATTAAAACTTTCTAGCTTTGTTTTCTTCCCAGTCCTTTTTGAATACCTCAATCACACAACATTTTTATTCTTAGGATAGTTTAATTAGGTTAAAAAAAAGAGAATAAGGTTTGGCGAATTTCCACCAATAGGTCACGTGGACACATCGTTGTCGCATACAATTAATGGACATAGATGGTCCACCATTGAATTGAAATGTTCTCGCCAACAAAAAAATATACTTAAACCCACCAGATCAACGCTTTAATCCATTGTTTAACCCTCCCTAGTCCTAAGCTGAACGAGGATGATCCAAGCGAGACAGGCTGCCATGGAATTCCTGGAGGCAACGTAAATAGCTGACTGATTAAGATGGGTTGTTTAAAACTGAAAGTGAAGCCTAATAAGCTACCTAAACATAATTCCAGGAACCTTTATTCTGGTTCCTGGCAAAAGCATCTTCACGGCCGAAATTTCTGACGATTGGCTTGGTTGGTTCCCCTGTTAACGTCAGGAACCACAGCCGACCGATGATGATGGTGACCACACTACAGGGACCCGGTTTTATGTGTTCAGTAACTTAATTAGAGTGAACAACCTCTCAGGTTGAGTTTCATCCCCATTTTATTAAATATTAAATAATGCAAAAAAATCATATTTTCAAGTAAAAATAAAAGAAACTGTTTTCATTTGAAGAAACTGCAACGGCAAGGACGGGCTCAGCTTTGTTTCTTGGCACCCCAGTCCTTGTGGGGCCATAGCCTAGCATTGCCCTCTGGTGTGTGAATCCGTACCTTTGGCCATGCAGAGAATAGATAATGGAGTTTTAGTTTTTTAAGTCATTGTTTTCAAAGTTATCGTTTTATGAGGTGTGTGGAAACAAAATTAAACAGAAAGCATATGCATTTGTCATTATATTCGGCTAATGTTCACGGAATCTTTCACAATAACATATTGAAAAATTGAAGCTAGCTTAAAGCGCGTTTCATTCTTCCTTCTTTTTTTTTTCTTTCTAGATTCTGAAGTTTAAGCTTTCAAACCCTTTACTTACATCCAACATAACATCTAACAAGGTAGTAGGGTACATTCTCTGGGGTCAAATTTTGCTGTAAACCACATCTGTCCCAACTTTTATGTGGCAACAGGCGATAAAGAATTGTCCATGTCGTCTGGATTCCAATGAAAATTAGAAAGCTATTCAACGTATTTACCTACCATCCAATGCTACACTTTTTCCAATGTAAGGAAAATGGTGAAGGTCTTGAATTATTATCATCTTGGTTAGGACTGCATCATTAATTATTTCTCCACGCTCTTAGGGTAGTTTTTATTTATCCCTAATTCACACATATAACTTAACTATTTTTATTGGAACAGTTGAATAAGTTTAGTACCTTAAACGTCATATTCATTTATTAATATATAAATCAAGATATATATAAAAAAGAAAAAAGATAGAGAGCGTTGGACAGCCACCATACTTTTCGAAAGTAAGAGTATAACTTGTCGTGGATAATTAAAATTCCTTGTTTAAATAGATGGGTCTATTTGTTGTTTTCTGATGATTTTAATGCTATTTTATTTTGTCTTGTATGGTTCATTTCATTTTATATCATAGTTGGCAGCATCCAATGAATGTGCAAGGCTAAAGTAACCTGTCTGTTTTCTTTTTTCCACCTATGAGGTATTAATTGCTTGATAATATTAATGATTTAATGTGCAGGGTCTTAAAAAGCCAGACAACCAATTAGTATTTGGATTGGAAACAACCTGTTCCGAATATTTATATTTGTGAGGCTGTAATCAAAAGTTAGACTATGTTAGGCGGTGTCCACAGTTTCTGCTTATTATCAATACAAAAAGAAGAGTGTATTAGTTATGTATATTCAGATAGGCCAGTCTAGATGAAGGTCTATTTCAATGGAACTCTATGTGGGTTAGTCAACTTTGGTTGTAAAATATGGTAAGGCATAGAAAACAAAAGCCAGCGGTTGCGTTGCACTTGCACATGATGGTTGCATCCTATTCTATTTCTAACTTGGTGGGTATAATTGAACATCATAACTTTTCCACCTAATTCCTACCTCTTGCCGACCATGGACATCCTGATAAATAATCTGAAAAGGGTCTTCTTAATTATTTAGGATTTTATGAAAACCAGTGTTTATAACGAGCATACATGTCTTAGGTCTCGTTTTCTTTGATTGGGATGGTATGACACTTGAATGTGTAGAATTCATCCAATAGGGTTTTTGTACTTTACAAATTTAGATTTTGATTAACCATAATTAGAAATTGTTTAAACTTCAAATCAGGAAATATGATAAAAGAAAATAAGACTCCCTTCCCTTTGCATTTTTTTTGTTTTTTTTTTGGCGACTTCCTATTATGAATTTATGGATGACAAAACGCTGGCGTTTAGTTCAACTCCGGTGTACGTCCCTTCACATCACAAGCAGACAAACCTGGGGAGGGGGGAGGGGGCCCATGAGTACACGTGGCAGGAGAAAGCTCCGGTATTATCCACCTACTCATAGGTACCACGTAGCAGAGAAAAGCCATAATGGAGTTACACGTAGCATAAGCTGATTGGGTGTTGCCAGAGAACCAGTGGAGCTGACGTTGGACGTCGTTGTCAGAAAGAGCTGCCAGAGGGCACCAAAAAGAAGTGGGTAGTGATGGCCTAATCACTTGGTGACAAGCCTTGATTAAAGCGGCCCTTTTATTCGTTTGCCACCGCTTTACCCCTCTATTTACCAGTTTGCCACTGCTGTCCTTTAGCCGGCTTTGTCCTACGCCCTTCTTCACCTTGCTCAGTTTCCAAAACTAACCCCAATTCCTAACCTTCTTTAACCATGCACCCACAAATAGAGTTACTTGCTGCTTCCCATTAGGTAAGCAAATTACAACAGAAACAACTTCAGTATAGGAGCAGATGAAGAGAGTCAGGCAATGCAGATTGAGGTAAGTAAAAAGTAAAAGGAAAACAGGAAAGGAAGTAGCTAGCTCCTGTATAAATTAACTAGAATCCAGGACAAAGAATAGATTAGACATAATAACACCTTGAGATGTTGATATCATGGGGAAGGTATGGGACCCATTCACTTTGATTACCTACTGCTTTTGACCCCCACCCAGGTCCTTCCATGGTAAATTCGGAAAAGTACGGGGCATCTAATCCCCGACCCGAACATGTAAGAAAAGATTGATGCGTCCCTCTTGTGAAATTTCGCTTTCGTGTAAGGGCACTTTTGTCAACATAAATGTACATTATATAACATATAGAGAGAGAAAGAGAGGGTCTTAAGTTTTAACTTTTAATCAGATAGCGTGTAGGAATTGGCCACTCCAATCCAGGGAAAGGAAAGGAAAGCAAAGTTAGTGAAAAAGCAGTGTGTCCAAAATACCCTTTTGCCCCTCAAATATTGTTTTTATTATAAAATGAATTTCTTACGGAAAACAAGTCATTAGCAATTATTTTTCTCAGGGTTGGGTGGTATGGAACTATACTATGGATATAGATAATGGCCTAAAGCTACAAAACATTTCTATGACCATTTTCTTTCACAGATTCTTCGTTGCTTAGTGTGTCCATGAATCCACTCTTGTTGGTTTCTTTTTCTTCTTACTTTTCACCTGCTATTATTGCTTCTACTGCTACTGTTATTACTACTGCTACTACTTCAGCTCATTCCACTAATCTTTGGCCTGTTTGTTCTGTGCATAAGCTAGATTTGGAAGCTGGGGATAAACTTGGGAGTCAAAGCTCAGTACTTGCACACGGTCACTGATGTTGTTGCGTGATTTGAGGAACTTAGGGAACCTTGTTAACTAAATTTCCTGTCAGGTTCTTGTTTTGAGCGTTTGGGTTTATAAGTTTAGCTACTCTCAAGTTGGAATCTTTGTTGGTCGTTTAGGCCCATTTTCTGGTTCTGTGTTTTTGGTGGTGCCAAGCTATAAAGGGTTAAAAACGGAGTTACTGATTAAGAATTAGAAACTGGGAATCTCGAGGATTCTTTGATTCTTGCTTGTGGGTGTGTGAATTTCTTATCTTGTTCAATCTTGGGTCCTCTATCTTTCATGCTATCTCTGTGTTGTTGCTGTATTGGTGGATAAGATAGCATCTCTTGTAACTCCCTATATCTACTTTCTGATTCAACTTGTTTTTGGTGAATTTGGAGTTGGTGGGCTTTGCTCTTATTCATTGTTGTTAGCTCTTTTTGTCCGACCCAATATGGTTCCTCATATGCACTTTCTCTAGACTTACTCTGCCACTCTTGAATTAGCGGATCGAGTTCAGCTTGCTGCAGTTTCTACTTTCTAGCTGCCTTGTTTTGGCTACTGTATTAGATGAATTTCTTCCATGTACTCGGATTTAATTTAAAGGTGGGGGCTTTTCTTTGGATTCGATGTTGCTGGATTGCGTCTGTAATCTCCATGAACTGGTTCATTAATGTTGGAATTGTTGACGTCAAGACTTTTCTGTTTGGTAATGGTGGCAAGATGTGGCTCAAATGTTGGGAGAAGATCACTGGAAGTAGTGGCCGGAGTCCCCACCCATATTACCAGTATGATGGGTCCAAGAAGGTTAGAAAGACTTGGTGGAGAAAGCTCTTAGTTGCATGGGTAATTCTCTGGGTCTTGGTCTCTTTATGGATCTTTTGGTACATGAGCTCACAGGCTACTGAGAAAAGGAAGGAAACCCTTACAAGCATGTGTGATGAGAGGGCTAGGATGTTACAAGATCAGTTTAATGTGAGCATGAATCACGTGCAGGCTATGTCCATTTTGATCTCAACCTTTCACCATGGAAAGAACCCATCCGCAATTGATCAGGTAGTGAAGCCTTCCTTCTTTCTTCTTACGTTCCTGAAACTAGACGCTTAGGAATTTTCATAACAATTCCGAATGTTATAACTTGTAGATTCACAGTTCCTACTCTTGTTCCCAATGTTTCATCAGGATTGGTTAATTATTAACTATCGTTTAGCTTTTACATTGTGATTGATGAGGTCATGAATGTGTTGCACATTTCTGATATCAGTCTCTGAGTGTGTTGAGTTTTTCTTACTGGGTGGCATGGTTCATGATTTCGAATTTGGTGATGATCCGCTATTCAAGCCATGGAACATTGAAACTATTTTGTCTATGATCAACAACCATAAGGATACTAACTCTTAGACTTTATATAGAGGACGTTTGCAAAGTACACTGAGCGAACTGCTTTTGAGAGGCCCCTTACAAGTGGTGTGGCATATGCTGTAAGGGTGCTACACTCAGAAAGGGAACAATTTGAGAAACAACAGCGCTGGACCATTAGGAGGATGGACATCCTTGAACAAAACCCTGTGCATAAGGATGACTACAACCCCGAATTGCTTGAGGCTTCCCCTATTCAAGAAGAATATGCTCCTGTCATCTTCGCGCAGGATACCATTTCACATGTGGTCTCCCTTGATATGATGTCTGGAAAAGTAAGTTCTTTTGTTTTTTCTTGATATGACATGATATGATTCCATTTCTATTTATAAAGGTTGTAAAATTTTTCTGTAGATACTGCTGAATGTAGTTTAGTTGAGATTTGAAATTCCCTGTAGTGCTAATCCTACTGGCTTTATCGTGCAGGTTAAACTGTCAATAGCATCTCTTATAATTTACGTTAAATCTTTGTACTTTTGGTATTAATTGGTGAAGTTTCTCTTCATTATGTAAATACAGGAAGATCGGGAAAATGTATTGCGTGCTAGAGCTTCAGGAAAGGGTGTTTTGACTGCTCCATTTAGGTTAATCAAAAGTAACCGCCTTGGAGTTATACTGACCTTTGCTGTCTACAAGGAAGATCTACCCTCAAATGCAACACCAAATGAGAGAATTCAAGCTACTGATGGGTATGATTCTGACTTTGGTTTTAGAATCAAGAGGAAACTAATGTAATTACCTACATGATCATGACATAGTTATCAAATGGGTGTGGAAATCGTTAACGTCTCAGTGCACATGCACTAAGCGAGAAAAGAGACTGTGAATGTTTATTTTAGACACCCCTTTTATTAGAAAATGATGTTTGCAACAAGAGTAAATGTGCATACGCTTTTGAATTGCTACAATGTCAGAAGAATAGTGTTCTAATTGATTGGCTGGAACTTTTAGTTCATTTTTATCTCAAGAATTGTAATAATTATGATGGGCTCTTAACATGACTTGTTGCTGTAGTGATGTAGGGCAGATAGAAGAAATATTAACTAGTAGCTAATAATCATAAAATTAGGACATATGGCTGATATTAGACTGTCAGAATATCAAATTTTAGGGCTGGGTTTTGGCTAGGAATGCTGAAATTCCCGTTTGGTATAGTTGGGTTTTTAGGGTTTGATTACTGGAAATTTACGCGTAGAATTTCAGAGTTTATTATGGCTGGAATCTAGGTTTAAGATGGCTGAAATTTAGGTTAGGTTTGTTGGAATTTAGTGAGAACACAAACAATGGAGATTAAGAAACTAGTAATCACTTCTAGGGTCTAAGAATCACTCTTAGAAGAAAGAATCACAACTTCTAATTGAAAACTCAAGTTTGTAGAAAAATTTTAGATTGCCTTTTTCATTGAAGGGCTGAAAATACACATATTTATAAAGAAGTTTTTAAAACTCCTATTCTAGTAGAAAAGGGTTCTTAATAAATTTAAATCTTATTATACTAAAACTTCTTTACATACTAAACAACTAGGATAACATATATAAAATAGAATAATATATTTAACTTATTACTACTTTTTATTTAATAAGGATTCCTAACATAATTTAAATTTCAGCTCGTATCTTTGATGTCAACTTAATTTTCAATCCTTATTACACCAAATTAAGGCTTGTGGTTGACTAATTTTTTCTCCTTTATTTTTTCTATATACTTTGAGCACTTTTGCATCAATTTTTCCTCCCTTGTTCGAAATCTTTCTCGACGTAGAATCTGATAAATATTGATTATATTAATTTGGATTTAATTTTTGAAATTTAGATTCTAAACTCCAATTACTATTAGAAATTAGTCTTCCTTTTCATTTGACAAGAAATTGTTGATATTTTCCATCACTTTTGGCTACAATTTGTTCATCAAAAACATCGTCTATATCCTCTTTAATATGGGGAATGGTTGGAATTCCCACAATTGCAGTAGGAGATTGCGTATTACCACGTTTCCATGTTCTACATCAAGTATAGGTTGTTGGTATAACTTTTCTTGTGGGAGTTTTGACTTTCAGGGATTGTATGTCAAGATTGTCTAGCCTCTCTAAAATTGGTCGAACACGTTTCCTTATAGGAGTTGTTACATATAAGTTGGTTTTTGGAAAACTTTGTGAACAAGGATCATTAATGCCCAATTTCTTTGCAATATTCAAAAGTATTTCATCTTGCTCTAGGTCGCTAAATATTCTTCTATACACCCTTCCTTTACGTGTTGTCATTATGAAGCAAAGTTCTGATACCAAATTGATGTAGAACAAATAGAAGAAATATTAACTAGCAGCTAATAATTACAAAATTAGGACATATGACTGATATTAGGCTGCTAGAATATCAAATTTTAGGACTGGATTTCAGTTAAGAATGCTGAAATTTTAGTTTGGTATAGTTAGTGTTTTAGGGTTTGATTACTGGAAATTTAGGCTTAGAATCTAAGGATTTAATATGGTTGGAATTTAAGTTTAAGATGACTAGAATTTAGGTTAAGTTTGCTGAAATTTAGTGAACATAAACAATGGAGAGTAAGAAACTAGGAATCACTCCTAGAAGAAAGCATTATGCTTTCTGGTTGAAAACTCAAATTTGTAGAAAATTTTGATATTGTTTTTTTTTTGAAGGGCTAAATAAACACATATAAATAATTTTTTATAACCCTTATTTTAGTAGGAAAAGGGTTCCTAAACAATTTTAATTCTGTTCTAAAAAATATTTTATATTTCATAAATAATTAGGATAACGTATCTGAAATATAATAATATGTTTAACTTACTACTACTTCCTATTTAATAAGGATTTCTGATATAATCTAAATTTCAGCCCTTATCTTTGATTCAACTTAATTATCAATCCTCATTCCACCAAATTAAGGTTTGTGGTTGACTAATTTTTCCTCTTTTATTTCTTCTACATACTTTAACCTCTTTCGCATCATGTAGGTACCTTGGAGGAGTCTTTGATATTGAGTCTCTTGTTGAAAAGTTACTTCATCAGCTTGCAAGTAAACAAACGATTTTGGTCAATGTATACGACACCACCAATCAGTCTCAACCAATTAGCATGTATGGTTCAAATGTCTCGAATGATGGGTTGGAACATGTCAGCACACTTAACTTTGGAGACCCATTTAGGAAGCATGAGATGCGATGCAGGTAATTAATATTTTGAACTAATTTGTCTTTAATATTACTATTCACCATACCGACTAAACCAAACATGGTAACTGTGTAGTTGTTTGCTGTTGCCATGATAAGAATTTTTCTTATGAGAGAATAACTAAAGCATTTCAATGCTCTAAATGAAATTTAGTATAAATGTATAAATTAATGCGGTCCTTAATTTTTGGATTTTAGATTTAAGCAAAAACCTCCATTACCATGGTTGGCAATAACAACTGCAATTGGCATTCTTGTCATTGCATTGCTTGTGGGTCATATATTCTATGCAACTATGAATCGAATTGCCAAAGTTGAAGATGACTATTGGGAGATGATGGAGCTCAAAAAACAAGCTGAAGCAGCTGATGTTGCAAAATCACAGGTATTTTAAATCTTTTCTTGCATAAAACTTCTTTAGGCTTTTAACTATGACATGCAGTCTAAAGAAATTGTCCTTATTGCAGTTTCTTGCTACGGTTTCCCATGAGATCAGAACTCCAATGAATGGTGTTCTTGGTAAGTTTTGAAGATGTACTTAGTATGTTGAAGTTGTAGCTATTGCTTCACCTATTGACAATGTCAAATTTGCTCAATCATGATGTGACTATGTTCAATTTCAGGGATGCTACATTTTCTTATGGATACAGATCTAGATGGAACACAACAGGATTATGTTAAAATTGCCCAAGCTAGTGGAAAAGCTCTTGTTTCAATTATAAATGAGGTTTTGGATCAGGCAAAAATAGAATCTGGCAAGCTAGAACTTGAACCTGTGTTGTTTGATCTGCGGGCAATTTTGGATGAAGTCTTGTCACTCTTTTCTGACAAGTCTCAGGAAAAAGGACTTGAGGTACAGCAAACTTAACTATTATTCCTTCTTTTCCCTTGTTTTAGCAAACTACTTTTTGGGATGTGGTGCTTATATTTGATTGTTTCATAACTCTATTCTTGCATTTGTATGATCAACTTGTTGGGAAGAGCAGTTGGCAGTATACATCTCTGATAAGGTTCCGGAAATGCTAATTGGTGATCAAGGGAGATTTCGACAAATCATCACCAATCTCATGAGTAATTCCATTAAAGTAAGTCTTTGCTGAGCTATTTACAACAGTCTTTGGATATTACTAACTTATATTTGAAAGTTGACGAGCAACATTTGGAATCACTCACAACTGCAAAAAAATTCTCTCCATGTTGCACCAATGTAAGAGGAAATATGATCCCTCTTAAAAAGAAATTAAACTTCTACTTGACAAGAACAAGATTTGATATTGTCATACAGTGTACAGTGCATTTTGTGAAGCTTTTGCTTTTGGTAGTACTGTCCGGATTGGCTGCTTAATTATGTACGAATTAGCACCATTACCTACTTGCTATATGCCAGATGATTTTCACTTTTTATCGTGACTTTTAAATTTTTTTATATGAAAAAGTGTGAAAATTATCTAGTCATTATCTTCACCTTATTGGTGCATAGTGTGAAGAGTACAGGACAGTAACTGATTTGTACCAAATCTAACATGCTTGCTATTTTCTTTTTTAATTAAAGTTGTATGCACTTCTTCACCAATAAGAAATGTGCTTCTTTTTCCTTCTTGGTCTTTTTGACAGTTCACAGAAAAAGGACACATCTTTGTCACTGTCCATCTTGTTGAAGAGGTCATTGAGTGGATAGAACCTTCCCCTTGGAACACCTTGAGTGGTTTGCCGGTTGTAGATAGACGACAAAGTTGGGAAGGATTTAGAACTTTCAGTAAAGAGGGATCAAATAATACTCTCTTGTCAACCTCAGAATTCATCAATCTAATCGTTTCAGTGGAGGATACAGGAGTAGGGATTCCTTTAGAAGCCCAATCTCGTGTTTTTACTCCTTTTATGCAAGTTGGTCCTTATCTATCCCGAATAGGGGGCACTGGTATTGGTTTAAGCATAAGCAAGTATCTGGTTGGCCTTATGAATGGAGAAATTGGGTTTGTAAGTACCCCAAAGATTGGATCAACGTTTACATTTACTGCTGTCTTTACCAATGACAGCTTCAGTTCAAATGAGTGCAGAAGTCAAATATTGAATAACCAATCTAGTAGCATTTCTTCAGAATTCCAGGGAAGGACTGCGTTAATTGTGGATCCAAGACCTGTCAGGTCCAAGGTTTCAAGGTATCATATCCAACGGCTTGGGATTAACGTTGAAGTGGCTTGTGACCTGAATCAATGTTTAGCCACTGTAACAAGTGGAAATAAAGTTTTTGACTTGATCCTTGTAGAATATGAAGTTTGGGATAGGGATTTAAATTGCTCTTCCACTTTTGTTGATAATTTGAAGAAAATAAAAAGTGTTCCTAAGCTTTTCCTTCTAGCAAATTCTACAAGTTCTCCGGATGAACCAACAACATCTGGTGTTTATACTCCAAGTATTCTTAAGAAGCCTTTGAGGGCAAGTATGCTGGCTGCATCTTTACAGCGAGCAATGGGTATCAGGAACAAGAAGAATTCCCGCAATGGGGAGCTGTCGGGTTTGTCTCTGTGCAACCTTCTTCGCGGAAGAAAAATTCTTGTTGTAGATGACAACATTGTGAACTTGAAAGTTGCTGATGGTGCTTTGAAAAAGTATGGAGCTGAAGTGGTATGCGCTGAGAGTGGGGAAAAAGCTATACAACTGCTTAAGCCACCCCATCAGTTTGATGCGTGCTTCATGGATATCCAAATGCCTGAGATGGATGGGTATGTTACAATTCATCTTTTACAAAATGGTTCCCTGTGAGCCTTGATCGTAAATCTTTGCTTGTCTGCTTTCTTTAAAGTTTGTCAGTGTATCAATCTTAGCCTTCCATTTATCTGACCCAGCTTCTTGGGCTTCTTTTACTGCCTCTTTTCAGATTTGAAGCTACAAGGAAAATTAGGGAGGAAGAGTGGAAAGTAAATAGCCTTACTCAAAATGCAAATGTTTCGATTGAATCCTATAGTAATGCTTCAAATTGGCATGTTCCGATTCTGGCTATGACTGCGGATGTGATTCAGGCCACTCATGAGAACTGCCAAAAATGTGACATGGATGGATATGTTTCAAAACCATTTGAACCTGAACAACTCTATCGAGAAGTTTCACGTATTCTTGACTCAGCTTCGAATACCAATTTGTAGACAGTTTTAATAGATGGCGTATTGAAGATAAGCAAGCACCGGCCCTTGGTTCTCCAGTGCAACTTGGAGTGCGTGAATGAGTTGGAACATTTACCATGAGTGTGAGTATCACATTGTTACATCGATTATGGCATCAGTAGCCTTAACATGTTCCAAGTTTTTTGGTAGGCTGAAATTGCCTGTGCATTTCTTATGCTTATGATTATCCAGCACTCAGGAACCTAACGTTTTGATGTGCTTGTCATCCAACAGGAAGCTGATTGTTTTATGGGGGAGAGTGTATACAGAAGAAGCCGTAATTGATTGGTGGGGCCTGAGTTTTGATTTGATTGTTTTAGGGTCCATTTTATGATTGTAAAGTTGGATCTCAGTCCCAATTCCAAACAATATCACTGGGTTGGTTTTGTAAGATCCATGTGTAGAGGCAAAGTTCATAGAGTAGGACATCATCCAAATTCAATTGCCACTTGCAGGTGGATGCAGAGAATCCATCTAGTTTAAGCATGCTGTAGAAGCTCCGTTGATTCCATGCAGTAATAAATTTATAAGAGTTTCAGAAAGAACTTTTTTCTGAGGATTATTGTTTGTACCATAGACATAGATATATAGATAGATAGATTCAGTGAAAAGGGTATGGCGGCAGAGACAAGACAGTTGTGTAAATACTATGAATAAAAGTTTGTGTAGCTCTTATTCCATTCTTCTCAGTTCTGGTGTATCGGGGACATTATATAATGCTTCCGAGTAATTTCATTTTATGCATTAGTGTTATTCTGGCAGCTTGAGCCCAGGAATAACGTAAAACACTTTATGCTGCCAATCATCTCTCTTAACTAGTTCTAGTTCTAGACTATAAACCCACACCAAAGTTGTAGTTAATCCAACCAACGTAATTCTATCACGTCAATTAGTAACGTAAAACACTTTATGCTGCCAATCATCTCTCTTAACTAGTTCTAGTTCTAGACTATAAACCCACACCAAAGTT
>JAOQMQ010000003.1:7136531-7147768 GCA_027563845.1 Erythroxylum subrotundum
TTTTCAATTTCTTAAATTCTCCTTTTCTTTATACATGAACAATCTCCAACAATTTCTCATTTAGTTGTCCTAACTTTTAAGAAAAGTTCGGGGTCCAACAGTTAGTGTCAAGCTTGAACTTTGAAAGGATAGGCTAAAGACAAGAGACTTTAAATTAAACAGGACTAAGACTAAGTACTTAGAGTGTAACTTTTCAGGTCACATGATTACATTCAATGTGGAGATAAAGATTGGTTCAAAAGATATGCCACAAAAAGATTGTTTTAAGTATCTTAAAAGCAATGATGAGATAGAGGGCATCCACTGCTATAACAACTATATAAACATCAAACTACTTAGTTACTCTATGAAGTTATGAGAGAGATTAATTAAGAAAAGAGTGAGAAATGATGCACATATCTTGTAAATCCAATTTGGTTTTATGCAAGGGAGGTCCAGGATAGGACAGAAGCTATACACTTCCTTAAATGATTAATGGAATATCATAAGGACAAACATAGAGACTTATACATAGTTTTCATTGACTTAGAAAAGACTTATGACAAGGTATATAGGTAAGTCATGTAGAAGTGTTTAGAAGTTAAAAGAGTTTATGTAACTTATATACAAGTCATTAGGGATAAATATGAAGGTGTTAAGCCTAGAATAAAGACAACGGAAGGAGATACAAAGTATTTTTCTATCAAGGATTCTCGTGAAGCCCCTTCATGTTTACAATAGTTATGGATGAGTGCACCAAAAATATTTAAGGAGATATGCCTTGGTGTATCTTATTTGTTGATAACATTGTTTTAGTAAATGAAATAAAAGAGGGGGTTAGTGTCAAGCTTGAACTTTGAAAGGATAGGTTAAGTGTCAAGCTTGAACTTTGGAAGGATAGGCTAAAGACAAGAGACTTTAAATTAAACAGGACTAAGACTAAGTACTTAGAGTATAACTTTTCAAGTCATATGATTACATTCAATGTGGAGACAAAGATTGGTTCAAAAGATATGCCACAAAAAGATTGTTTTAAGTATCTTAAAAGCAATGATGAGATAGATAACAACATTGTTCACTATATCAAATCAAGGTGTCTTAAATGAAGTAGCGCATAAGGAGTTTTATGTCAAGAAAATACCACTCAAGCTAAAAGATAAATTTTAGTATTTAATAATTACGTTGGCTACGCTCTATGATGCAGAGTTTTGGCCCATCAAATATGTGCATAATTATAAGTTAATATTGGCAGAGATAAGGATACTCTATTGGATGTACAATCTTACAAGAAACAAGGTCTGAAATGTAGTGGTAAGAGACAAGTTAGAGGTGGCTAACATTGATGGTACATTAAGGAAAACAAAACTTATGTGACCTTTCTCATAACGCTCCAGTAAGAAGATACTAGAAAATTACATTTGGAGACTGTAAGAAAAGAAGAGGAAGACCTAAAAAGAATTAATTGAAGGTGATCAAGTATGATATGACTCTTCTATAACTTATTGAAGACTTAGCCTACAAATTTTAACAAACTAGAAGAAGACCTAAAAAGTCTTTTGAATCATTTCTTTCAATTCTTATATTTTGTATTTAGCCTAAATAAAACAAATTATTTTATTTATTTGTTTCTTATCTTTTCTCTTTCAATTATTTGTTTCATTTTTTGTCTATTTGTTTATTGACTTATTTATATTTTGATTTTCTTTAATTTTATTTTGATTTTGATTTTTAAGCAAGTTTGTTTATGTTTATTTTCTTTAAACTATTCACTTTTTCTTTTTCATGTAAATCAATCAAAACTTTCTCTACTAATTAAAAATAAAATTACATACTTCTAACTCTCCGAATTAAGCATTTGAAATTTTTGATCGGTCATTATTGTTGTTATTGTTGTTGATAATCTCGATTGTTTACACCAAAAATAAAGTAACTTCTAATTTGTACGAGAATAATAATCTCCAACTATCAAAAGCCATTTACACCAAATACCAATAAGCATTTACAGACAATATGAGAACATGATGCAACTACGAAATCAGGCAATTTTTCAGTGAACCCTATGTTATGTAGCCTTCTAACTTCTAATTTGTACGAGAATAATAAAATCTACTTATCAAAAGCCATTTACACCAAATACCAAGAAGCATTTACAGACTATGAGAACATGATGCAACTATGAAATCAGGCAATTTTTCAGTGAACGCTACGTTATATAGATTCTGGCATGCACGACTACGAACTGTATGCACTTTACTAGTTTGTCCCTCTACTGGAACTCAAACAGCTCGTCCTTTTCCATGTCAGAGACATCATCCACAGATGTTAGTGTAGCTGCTTCGCTCGAATCACCAAGTTCAGCCTGCAAGAATTGTCCAACAACTCACGATTACGGCAACCAAAATTTTCAGGTGCCAATTTGAGAAATTGAACTGTACACTAAATATAGGAATCGGATTTGTCACGTAATTGTTTCCGCGCATGTGAGGTTCAAACCAAAAAGATGAGCTGCAGAAAAGTGTTAAGCCCTGACATTTACATGCATTTCAAACCAAAAAGTTCACATGACTAATTCCTATGGCCAACGTAATCAAGAGTAGTGTCTTCACAGATGCAAACAGTTAGTAGGACCAGTGCTCCATTCCCCAAATTTCATGTCAACAGGAGTTTACCGTACCTTAGCTTGGTAGCATCTTTCCAGCATCCGATGGTACTGCTGGCGTGCTTCAGGAGAATCAACCATGTTGAGAACACGATGGACAGCCTCATCAATAGCTCCATCTACCTTCTGTTTACGGAACACCTTGAGAATATCTTCATCTTCACTGCTTTCATCAACATGCTCTGTCTCATTCCGGAAGCCTCGCAAACCAACTCCTTTACGACGCCACCGCAGCACAGCCTTGTCCATAATTCCAACAGCCCAACAAATTACCTTGTACTGCTTCCTAACCCGATAGCCTCTCACGTGAGCCTGCCAGATAAAAAGGGCATGACCTTTAGTACATGACCTCTCAAGTTTAATATTTGCCATGAGCCGCACTGTGCGTACGATATGCAAATTTTTGCGAGTTAAAGTTCTATTTGGTCTACATACATAAAACTGAAGGTTGTTAACAATTTATGAACATTAATCTTTCTTTTTTTTTCTTCAGGCACATAGTATTTGCTGGAGCTGAAACATGAAAAAGAAAAAGAAAATAACTAGTACCTGTATCTTCACAACTTTTTGTCGTAATGCAAGAAAATCTTTGCGACTTTTCCATCCACGATACTTCTTCTGTATAGATAGAGCAGCTGAATTATAATCTCGAGCACTACCAAAGGCCATCTTTGTTGCCATGGAGAGCCCTGGAATATCACCATAGACGATATCATACTCATCTGTACTAATAGCAGAATTAGATTCTCTCTGTTGACGCTTTCTAAAAGAATGTGCTCGGAAAGCAGACTGTATCCGTGCAGCTGCCTGAGCTGCATTACGAACAGCAGCTAAGGTTTGTTTCATTGAAACCTGATCTTCACCAGCAGCTAAGCTCATAGTTGAGATGCTATTTACAGTTCCTTCTGCTTGGACCTCAGCAGATCCTTTAGAAAGCTCAGTTTCTTCAAGTCTGAGGGAAGAAAGATGGCTAGTCAGTGCCACCTCAGAAAGATAACCTGCAAGTCCCTTATGCCCACTCGTGGCAGCAATAAATGCTGGGGTTTTGCCAACAGGGTCTTGTGGATTAGGATCCGTCACAGCTCCAGCTGATGCACCAGAAGCTAAGAGAGCCGCAACCATATTTTCCCTGTTGCACAGAATAATCTACATCATTCAAGAACTTGTACAAATCTAACCATTTGAAATAAGTTTTACCAGATATAAACTTGTAGATTAGGAACCGATCTGTTTTTTTAGTTCATAGTTAAATTATATCCCTCCAGCTGTCCTTGGAAACTAGTTAAGCATTATAATTTCTGAACACTAATGCTCGTTTGTTTCAAATATAACATCCTTAACAGACAAAGATTCAAATAAAGATTGTTCATATGCAAGAATAAAGTTCTGGTTTACCTTCCAAAACGTGCAGCCCAATGAAGTGCAGTCCACCCATTAATGTCACGGAAATCTATACTGACACCTTTACTAAGAATTGGACTCAATGCCCACTCGAAGCCCAACCCAGCAACCATGTGTATAATTCCTTGCTCTTTCTTGGACAAGGAACAACCAGAATCATCAAGTCTTTCTTTGGACCTAGAAGAAAGCCATTGACACAATTTGTCTTTTACAAGCTGTTGCATAAGCCAGTCAATAGTGCTTGATGAGGTTCCAATGCCAAATAAAAGAGCCTCTATGACATGACCCCATGATTCATCATTTGCTTTCAGTTTTCTAAGCAAATGAATTCCAGTTTCCATGCTTTCTCCTTTCTGTACAAGGGAATCGGACAGAAGCAACTGCACAAACCTGACAAGTAACAATAGTTCTTCTGGAGTCTTGGTTGCTTCCACTGGGGATTCATTACAGTGACAACAACTAGTAGCTTTAGCTCGATACTCAAACTCTCGGATCTCACTGCAGGCCTCCCTATTGCCAGCAGTAATGCAGAGACTGACCTTTCCAGGAAGGTGAGGAGGAGCTTCACAGCGAATAACTCCTTCCTGAACGATTTGAAGAGGGACCTCAGTGTCACCAAACATGCATGCTAAAGCAGATTCTGATGGATCACAAAGAAAAGACCCAACAATGATTACCTGCATAAAAAGAACTCAATCTCATTAAGTTTCCTCTATAAAAACTGATAACTGAACCTAACTCACTCTAAAAGACGCCTTAAGAAGAAGAGGATGCCCAAGCATTAAAAAGCTTGATATGCTCATGCCCCTAGTTGTTGTGGGACATGAACACATTTAACGCACCCAAGAATGAATACTGGATGCGTGAAGTTTGCAGAATTAAACATGTATGGGTGGCTGAACATCAAAATATGGGTGACGCTGATATCATGATAAATTGTGCCTAACTCCGCCCCAAAAGACTCCTCAAGGGATTATGCTCATGCTCCTACGCACTCAACAAAGACAACAAAGGAAAATGTAGCCACTAAAAATGCTCGTGCTCGTGCTTATGCTTATTCAATCACTTGGAATCGCCCTATAACTTCATACCTAGTAGGAAAATGGAGAAGCATTTTTGTTAAATCTAGTATTCTGCTGAGTAAAGACAGAGAAAGCCCATTTCTATAGTTCATAAAAGCAACGATTAAGCAGGTTCTTTAGTGTCAACTCACAACAAAAAGAGTAATAGTGCAGCAAAGATTTCAAGAAGACAGAACCAAGATGCAACATACTTTTGTAGCCTCAGTAGGATAACCCCACTCTGGGGATATTTCATGGATTCTGAACTTCTGTTGTTGTGCAAGAGTCAACCTTGAGCCAACTTCAATAGGCAGTTGGGTGTCCTCATACAACATCGCAAAGTAGCCAGAACTGATGTCGTGAATTTCTGGACTCAAAGAATAGGGTGACATTTTGACGCTTTCAAGTTCTTGAGGTATTGAAGTAGAAGCTGATAACACATGAGAATGGTCAAAAATGTCACTAGCTAATGAAATTTCTGTATCAATAACTATTAAAAGCAGTGGACATACAGTTTCCAACATCATTCCCGTTGAAATTTTGCCAACAAGTTTGTTCTTCTCCAGTAAGTTCGTTGCTCAAAGTAGAATGGGGCTTTTCCTGCTATAGAACATGAAATGGATGTAGTAACAAAACCTGAAACCAGGTCTGCATGAAAAGAAACAAACTAGTTTCCTAAAAACTGAAAAAAATATAAGCACATGCCACAAATTGAAGAAAACACTGAAGCAAATAACTCTGAAATATACAAGGTTCATTGTATCCAAGTGTTTCACCTGGAAATCAATTGGTGATAAAGTGTTACATGATTCCAACATCTCATTCCAGGATAAGGATTCTTTATTTCCATCTTTGTAATCATGTGAATAAGACTCCTGATAGGCATCACAACTACCTAGAAACCATAATCACTACTATCAGCTCTTTCAGTTCATCTTTCAATAAACAACAAAGAAAAGTAATGAACAAAAGCTCCATACACTCAAATCCAACTAGCATAAGACTGACACACAGTTGAACTTAGTTGAGCAAAGAAAAGAAGAGATGAGAAAGGTATGCTTATATGTAACAATTCAGTATTAAGGATATTTATTAAGTAGTAACGCTTGAGCAACAATCTGAAAAGAATGAATATAATAGGTAAATCAAATAATTTAAAAGAAAAGATGTATGCTAGATATTCTAGCATATATGATTTAAGTAGAAGTTTAAAGCCTGCCCACAGGTAAATTTAAAATTACAAACCTCCATCCTGAAGGAATTCCATATTGTTTGCTTGCAGTTGCATCCCGCAACTCTGGTTGCCTACAATATATCCTGGTTTATCTTGAGAAGTGACAGATTGATATTGCTTGGACATCTCTCTTTCATGTTCCAATAGTTCAGAATTATTTATGGCCCCTTGCTGACTGTTCACTGTATCAATATCTTTGATGCTCTCATCGTTCAAACTCAACTGCTCTTCCAACTTCCGTAAAAATTGACCAACTTCAGCTCCAGGATAACTAGCTAACTCTGCGGTATAGTCTACCCCACTGTCATTGATGATTCTTTCAGAACTAACTTCGGCATACCCTGGGCTATACAATTTCTGGTGGAGCTCCAATCTATCACCCACCGCAGAGGTTAATCCCTGATTTTCAGTGGTATAAGGGCTTGGACTAGGAACCAAAGTAGAGGATGATGCTGGTGACAACTCTGCAGTAGATGCAGGAGATAGCTTTCCCTATAGACATAAAAGTAACCACCATATAATTTAAAGCTCAAAACAATTTTCTTCCAGAATGTCAAAATGTAAATTAACAGAAGTATTTTGTTGTTTAGATGGACCAAAAAATTTTGGCAACTTTGACAATCAACTCGTTCCAACTTCCGTCGGAACTGAAGAGTCTAGATAATAAACTTCAAAACATCAACATCAAAGCCCATAAATACTCGATATTTACATTAGTTTCTGAGAACTAACCTCAGTAATCTCCCTATAATGGACAAGAACAATGTGCTCGTGCGCCCTATAAAAAAATGAGTTATAAGCAAATCCAAAAAGGAAATAACCATCTTTGTATCATTCAGTTTAAAGATAATTTTCCAATCATCTGAATAAGTCACCCGTCCAATTCCAAGATTTCATAGTCTCTCTCAGCACTTCTTCAAGATCAAAGGCAATAATTTATAAACTAAGAAAAAGAGCACCAAAAAATATAGGCATACATACGGGTCCAGCATCCAGTAGCTTCTTCTCTGAAAATTTGGGTTCTGTTCTCCATGGGCGTAATAACAATTTAAAGCTTCAACATTACCCACCTAGCAATGAACAAAAATGCATCAACTCCAGGAAAAAAGATAAAAGAATAATATACTTGCAAACACACAAACTGACATAAATTATGTCCCTAAACACTAAATAATCATATAGAAAACCCAAGATATGCAAACACATTGAGATATAAACCTTAAGTCGTTCGTGCGCCTCTCCAACGGTTCTTCCATCTTTCTTTTTACGCCAATTATGACCATCTCTACGGAAAAACCGAGTAACCCTCTTGTTGAAAAGAAACACCGATCCACCTAGTCAAATATTAGCAAAAATGATAGTTAACCCAATTACCAACAGAACAACATTGGCACTGAAAATGGGCATATAAAAACAAGGAACATACTACTTGGCTTATGCACAGGCTCTTGGGTGAGTTGGTACTTTCCTTGATTCTGTAAAATTGACAAGATCTCTGGTGGCTTCAGCCACCTGGCCTGTGCTTCTTGAAACAGCTTATCTATATCATCTCCTGAAATTTATGAAGAAAAGCACAAAAAGTTGCTTCTTGGTAAAAGTAACTTAGTTAAGAGGGGGAAAAAAAAAACTCATGAAGGAGACAACAGAAAATTGAAATTTAGTTTAGTAAACTGTCACCTGATTCCGACATGTCGGAAAAATTGGGGAACTTCAATAATTGGAGAGAAATGACACGACTGAATGAGTTGTTACATGTGACGAATCGACTAGTAGAACAACTGCAGCTGCTTGGAGCTGAAGACGAAAAGCTGAATCGAAACTGTGGATGCGAGAGAGAGGGAGAGGATTTGTCGTCTGATATTGAAGCTTAGATCGTTTTGAGAGAGTCAAGGCTGGAGAGACGAGACTGGTATAAGAAAAAGTGAAAAACGACAAGATGAAAGTAGGAGGAGGACAGGGCAGTCATCGCCTCGGAGCTCAGATTTTTTTTGGGTCTAATTTTACTCTTTTTTTTTTTTTAGGGAAGGGTCTAATTTTACTCTTTGTAATTGCCAAAACGACGATTATTTAATTTTATATAATAATTAAAATAATATTATCTTAAGTATTAAATAGAGTTAGACAAATATCATAAAATTAAACGTCATATTAGGCATTAAATAGAATTCAGTCCACATAAAATTAAACGGAGGGCGTTGAGACATGGCCAGATACCTACCACTGCTATACTACTACACTAGTCTAGTCTACTAGAGCATAGAGCATAGCGCATAGCATGCTTACCTAGCGTCATTGATTATACGTTGATTAAGGTAACTGCTTCCGACGATCTTCCCTCAATTTCCAGAGGCTACAGCTACACTCCTCTTATTTAATAAATGGGATCTTCGTTATTCAATAAACAAAAATCAGAAATTGTTCAAATTAAAAGCTGTTAAGTGGAGATTTCCGTAGTAAATACATAGTTGCCTTAAACAATTGTCGTACACATCTCGTGGGTTGTGGCTGGGGCAAGTCAATAATAAGGGGTTGCCCACAGGCTACGGACAAAAGTAAGTTGATATATATATTAATCACGTACAAAACGTTCTATTATAAACCAGGGACTTTACATATACGCAATTCAAGGTTTTTCTTTTTTTTTTTCCTCGTGCTGTCTTAAGAGAGTCTTGATTATAGAAAAATATTTTTAAATCATTTACACTCAGACTAATTTTCGTTTGAGCTGAATAGGTCTCTTACAAAAGACAAAGCTTTGATCTCAAATTTTAAACGGCTGCATAAATAAAAATGGTTTGAACTTGCGATCTCACTTAAATTAAGAAAGCTCCCTACCAACTTATCTGCGGCACAAAATTTGCAATTCAAAGTCTTTCCTGCTATGAATAAAATCATCCATTGTGATCTTTCCCTTTTCATCTAATGTGAAACATCTTTGGATTTACTTTGAATCCATCCATAGATTTTTCGAGGTGGGAAGTTACGTCGCCAACTTGGGGTGCGTCCGACTCCAAAGTTTCGAGTCCGACTTTTCTTTTGACGTCCTCTTTGAAGTTTCCCCGGGGTCCTTCTGATTGGTGTCCCTACTCCCTACTACGTGTGAAACTGAAATTTCGCCACAATTTTCCGGAACTAGTGGAGCTGCTTTAGGACTTGGCACAAAAGCTTATAAATTTAATCAATCAAATCATGAGAGTGACACGCTCATCCATGGACCTTCGGCGAAATTTCAAGACATGTACATCGTCCCTCCAACCATATCATATTCTAATTAACATTTCCTCAGGGGCAATACGGAAATTAAATATAGGAAGAGGAGGGATAAATATTTCAGATAATTTTTTAAAATTACATAAATCCTTTAATATATTATATTAAATAGTTTTTTATATAATATAACAACATTTCTTTAATTTTATTAATATTATTCTTACATATTTCTCACAAAATTAAAATATATCAATAATATCAACAACAACACTAGCTAACACGGTAAGTCTGAAAAAATGCAGTAAGTATTCTTTAACTAAATATATATATAGATCTTAAATATGAAATATATATATTTTAAAATATTTTTAATAAATATATTAAACTAATATAGTAAATTATATAATCTAGAATCACTTCATATTATAAGGGGAAGACATGGATTCATATATCATATGCACGATAAAGCAGCGGAAGTGTCGGAATCTAAATTCCAACCCATGATATCCCAAAAAGCTCAAATGCATGCATAAACAGATTATATGAACATGGTATAACAGTACATGTACCTTTTCATTCTCCTCCTTTCTTGATTCTTCTCCTTGTTTAGGTTGTTGCAAACACCAAACCCTTTCTTGATCACTTAAGAACACACAAAGATGAAGAAGAAACAATGTGTAAGGGTGTTTAGAGCACCAAACTATATGAATTCAAGTAGATGTTCTAATGGAAAGAAAGATCAAAATTATGTTGCATGCACTTTGATTCATGCAACAATTGCATAAATTGCATGAATAAGACTTAGGACACTTCTCTCTAACTCTAAAACTCTTCTAGACACCTTATTCTCTCACTTGAATGTGTTTGTGACTAGTTTGCTTTTGTATACATAAGTGAAAAACTCACTTATGTACATTTGTCGAGCCTTCGGTCACGATCGTAGCCTATGAGCCACAATCGTGGCCTACTTAATTGACAGCCTCGTCTTCGGTCACGATCATGACCTACTTAAAAGCAGTCATTCAAACTTTATTTTTCATCCGATCTTTTATGCGTGTGACCATTAGGTTTTCGGTTATTTTGGGCACTTGAATTAACTCTTAATCTGAGCAAATCATGGATGGTTTCATGCCATTTGAATTAACTCTTAATTCAAGCAAATCATGAAGGGTTTTATGATGTCAATTTACCGAAATATAATTAGATTAACACACAAACTCTTTAATAGTTAATTATCCGACTTACGAACCTTTCCACAGACAATTACCGCGTAATTCATCCTTTCACCATACTATACCCCACTTGGTTCGGAGTATGGGTTATGTGTCAACTCCCACTAGACTGACTACGTCATATCTAATCCAAGTGATGTTAGTTCTTGTCCTGGGATCTCATTATTTTATGTGTCATTGAAGACTCTCTTCATGACACATAATTGCTCTGGCCAGAGACTCCTTAGTAATGATCCCGACAAGAGGCATTGGATATCATCTCCTTCTATCAGGAGTGGTGAATCATTTATTAGCTACCCAATCACCTTCGAATACCAATAGCTGTACCCAATCACCATCCTATGAGTGACCTCGTCTTGAGGCAATAAGGAATGATGTCAAAGCATGATGGGTGTCGAATCCACCAAAAATAAATCCCAAACACCAAACGAAAATAAATTGCGCACAGTGGTAAATGGGGT
>JAOQMQ010000003.1:7154125-7185849 GCA_027563845.1 Erythroxylum subrotundum
TCTACCCTTTCTATGTACAAAAGCACCAAACCTTTGCCGAAATAGGTTTAGATAAGATGAAGATCAGTTTCATATGCGTATCTCAGCAATCACAAACAACAATGTATTGATTGTAATCTATCAAAAGCCACTCACCAAAATAAATGCGGTTCTTCAAGTGAAATTGATAACCTCTTACTGTCAACAGATGTCGAAGTATGATCCCACATTTGAGCTAAAAGCTTGGGACATTGCATAAAACATCCCATACGTGGCTAAAGAGTGATTTAACAACAGGTAGTAAAGCCAATGTCTTGCCTGTCAAAGGATAATTACACCCCAAACAAGTAATATTATAATCATGTCTCTCACTGTTAGTAAGCAGTTGGCTCTACATCTTATGTTATGAAATGCATTTTTAGACAACCACCCTGCATAACTAATGCTAGAAAACAAAATCATGTTGTTAAGAAGCCAACCTGCAATTTGGCATCTTCTGAACGTTGAACAACCACATGCAGCGTCTTTGCAAAAGTTATTTTTGGCACTTGCTTTTTGCTCCCAACTATCTCCAAGGATACATATTATATGAGCAATTTACTCAAAAATGGCCATGTTTCAGCTGCGTAATCAATTCAAACATTTCAATTTCACTAAAGAGATAATTGAATCACATAACCATAACAGAAACTCAATCACATCTTCCTCAAAACGACAATGCAACCCTAGGTGGGACAAAACGACAATGAAATGAATCAAACAACAGCATCGTCTAAATACCCAGAAACAATGTCTCACTCTCACTTTAGCTTTACAGTGTCGAAACTTCTAAAAGAACATTACCATGGCGTCAGTTTCTTTCAACTTTCATGGCATAGTTTAAAGTAAAGTCCTCTGGTGTCATTTCTTGGGAAGAGAACAGGATAGAGAGAGATAGTATGAAAAGAGAAAGAGTAAAGTTACTTCACGAGGCCTGGCTTTATCAAAGGAGAGCTTGGAGACGATCTCTTGAACATCTCTGGAAGTAACCATATGGAAAAAACCGAAAGAAAAGGACAGACAAAACAAAAAACCCAAATGAAATTCGTGGCCGCATTGGAGCTTGGCCCTGGATCTACCCCCATTGTCATAAAAATGTTCAAAACCAAGAAACTCACAGAAAATGCATGAGACAAAAATTAATGAAAAATCCTACCAATCGACAAAAAACACAAACAAATTTTCATCATCAAAACTTACCTAGAATCTGGAAATCGTAAAACGCTGGAATTAGGAACTGGAGAAGAGAATCATGAACTTGAAGAAGAGGAAGAAGTTTCGGGAGAGAGGCTCAAACTTGAAGAAGAGAAAGAAGTTTCGGGAGAGAAGATAATCACGAACTTGAAGAAGGATAAATATGTAAGAATGAACAAGTTTCAGATGTCGAAGATGAATAGGTATTCGTCGATTAGATAAAGATGGGTTGTAGTTGGTTTTACCTATTCCTCAAAAATTAAGAATAGACTCTCCATAAGAACCGGTATTCCGTGTTTGTTTAGAAACCAAACACGGGTTTAATTATGCGGTAGGAATAAGGTGGGAATAGAATAGCTATTCCCTTGTACCAAACAGGCCATTAAGGTTTTAAGTTGAGATATGATGTCCTAGTTGTCTATGGGTTCACTTTGATCCAATCCAATTTTTCCTCAGGCTTCTTAAAACCCTTCAATGATATCATAGTTCCCCAGGCTTCTTAAAACCCTTCAATGATATCATAGCCAATTGGCAAAATTTGATGAATAGAGATTCATAGAGTTTGAAAGATGAACAAGGGATTCATAAAGTAACTTAAATGGCTTTACACGAGCTTTAAGTGGAAAGGGAGCTAGTCTAATATGAATGGATCTATATGATATTATAGTTGTATATGGACTTACTTGGATCCAATCTAATTTCTCCTCAAACCCCCTCAAAACTTTTCAATCATTTAACTTGAGATCACCAAAATTATCTAATATAAGAATTTTTATGTTTTGATACTACTTATGACATATTATAGTTAATGATAGTTACCTAGTAACTATTGAATGTAACATAAATTATATAGAGATAGTTGAGTAATCAATACAGGAATCATCATCTTAAATGATTGGGAAGAATATTTTATTTTTCTCGATTAATATTAATTTGAAAATTTTTTGGCCAAGGTGGAATGTCAAATTGTCAAATAATTTACAAATGTCATTAATTGAGTCAATTACTAATGATGAATAACTATTCTGATCAGACTAAAATAGAGTAAACATTAATTTCATATTCTATGTCTAATCGAAATATTGTATGATGGAATTATTGAATTATACATAAATTTATGCACAAAAAGGTTGGTTAAAATCACTTTGGCATTCTTAAATATTTGGACAGTCATGATGTGTTGTTGGACACTAATCTTGATATATGAATATAGATTATTTAATTAGAGAATTGAAGATAAATTAAATAAGTTTAATTAATCTAATTATATATATGATTTAGGGTTATAATTTATATTCATTGTCAACTTCTTGCAAACCAAATGAGTCTTTTTAATTAAGTTAAATTTGATTGTAAAATTTAGAAACTTTACGATTAAATATGAGATATTTAATAAATAAGAATCAATATGAGATATTAGATCTTATTTGGACATAATTGATATTTACTTATAATTAGCTACAGTTAAAATTAAAATTTAATTTCAATTAAATTACTAAAATATTGAAAACATATTATAAATAGTCTTAAGTTTTAAGGAGTTAACACTCATTGCCTAATCATCTTTGTAATAATTATATAGTTTTCTCGATAAGTTTTGTGGATACACTTAGAAGTTGAACACTTGTGTGACTATATTGGTTGAAATGAACCAATTTTAAAAACAGTGGAAGAGATGTGACAAGAAAAAAGATCAAACTTTGGAATAAAAGTACGAATTAATATTTTTATTTTATCTGGTAATCATTTTGTCAAATGATCTTAAATTTCAGAAAATTTATACGAAAAATTTCATAATTATTCTACTACGCACGAAATCGAATCTTGCCTGGATTTTTCAACATATTGTAATATTATAGGCAATTTAATTTTGATGGTCGATGAATATCACCATTCTCAAATTCATAAATCAACAAATTATAACTTCAGGAATGCAGATACATTCATGATAATGTGTTTGATAATTACTGAAAAAATCATAAATTCATGAAAAACATATTAATGTAATTATTTTTATTCAAAATATCTGTTATAAAACGATATTAATTATATATGATCTTAAGATTATGCGTTCATGTTTAAAGATAATTTAAACAGTAAATTCATGTATGATAAGATTATATTAATCCATATGTTTAATTTAATATACATTAGACGTAATGATATTAATTTGTTGTGTCAATGTCTTACAAGTGACTATTTCTTTTTAATTAGTGAGTTTACATATAAAAAGTGAATTTAATGTTAAAAGTAAAAATTTTCATCAAATTATTTATTTTCAATAATTAATTATATTTAAAATGCCAACATAAATTGAATTACAAGCTATATTTTTTTATACTTTATAGCTATATTTTTTTATACTTTATAGCTATACTTATATAGCTATATTTTTTTTATACTTTAAATGTTTTTTTTGGTAAATTATACTTTAAATGTTTGCTAGCACAAAAATAGTTAATTCAATATGTTATATCCATCATTATTTTTTTGTAGAAAAAATTTAAGCTAAATTTTATTGAATAATATATAGTGGATTATCCTAAAATTTACCATATTTATACTTATAGCAGCTACTAAGATTATTCATTTGTAATTAGAATGTCATCAGTTTGAGTTACATAAATAATCTCTTTGTAAAATACAAAGTAAAGCCGCTTAAATAGATGCAACCAATCCTTAATTCCAAATCATCTCCCTCGACTTACCGACGAACTCCAATAATCGAACCTCAATTTATTTTTTTGAAAGGAAAAAAAATTTGTGCAATAGATTGCAACTCTATAATTACAGTAAATAACTCCATGAACTACAAGATTATGATATTAAAATAACATAATTAGTGACACCTATTTCATTTATCCTTAATAATCCTTTTCTTGTTCTTATTAATAATCCTTAATAATAACATCCATTTTATTTACAGGGATGACAATTATTATCGAGTCGACGTATGAATTAAGATTCAGATATTTTTAATGAGTCAACTTATGGGTCAAGTGTAGGTTCAAATTGATCAAAAGTTAAACTATTCTAAATAAAACAACATCGTTTTGTTTAAATGAATTGGGTCTCGCGTAGGCCTAAACTCAGGTCGAAGATCCAAGTTAAAAAAAAACGTTATTTTACACTTTTAACTTTTAAAAAATTTGGACAGCTGCCATGGTTGGCCATATTTATTTATCTTTAAAATCCTTTACTTAGTAGTAACATTCATTTCAGTTATTCTTCGTAATTCTTAATAATTAAAAGAAATTAGCTTTGTGATTTTGTGTTTTGATATTTTTACATTTTAAAGTGAGAGTTATTTGAATTAAATGTATTATTTATTTTATAAAAAATAATAAGATTAAAGAGGCATAATTTTAATAATCAATGTAACTGAAATTGCTCTAATACTCTTTAAATTATTTAATAATATCATTTTTGTAGTTTTATAATTATTATAATTAACATTATTTAAGATATCTCTTCACACCAATAAATAATTTAAAGTGTAGATAATTAATTTAGACAATATTGTTGATAATAATTATAAGAATTACTGAAAATATAACTTTTCTTATCTTTTCCTGAAAGATATAGAGTTTACTAGTCATTTATACCCACTCCTAAAAATTAATCGCTGCCGCTAGGAAAACTCTCCTTTTAATAGTTTAAACAAAGCATGAAGGTAATAAAAGAAAGCAAAAGAAACAGTTGAGATACATGGCCATCAGGACGCAGGTTGGCAAGTCATGTTCGCCTTGTCAAGCGTCAATATGCTAAAGTTCGCAGTTACGCGTACGCATGTACACTCGGGTTTTCATTACTTTCCTTGTGCCATTGTCCCCTTCTTCTAGTTTTAGAATCCCGTTTAAAAATTAAAAGCCAATGTTCTACACATTCCACCAATGCCAATCACCTCCAAAACAAAAGTTACCTGCTCTTCAATACTTGATTGTCGCTTAATTTAACTGCTGGTATGCCAACCAACGACCGACCCAGATTTCGTTGTTGTCCTCGTTAAATGAAATGTTAAAATGAGAAAGTGAATTCGCACACCTTTCGTTTTCTTCTCCAAGTTGTATGATGTTGTGATTTTTGTTTGGATAATGGAGACGATTTAGGACTTTGTGTGTTGCTCTGGATTTGTTGGCAGACAAGGATTTTTTTATTGATTGTTAATTTTTGCTTTTTCATTCTCGCTAGTGCTGAAGCATTGAACAGTTTCGTGTCGTTCGTTGAAAGGTGATCCAGATATGTTAAATGATCTGGTAGTTCCTTTTGTCCTTTTAATGTTTGAAATCTTTGAGGTTTTCAATGTATGATGATTGGATTTAATGTTTAGCCGCTTCTTAGAATGTTGTTGATGTTTCTTCCGCACGTAGATGGAAAATGGAGTTGATTCTTCAACGGTTAATGTTTCTTCTGATGCATGTCTCTCTAATGCCCATTCAATCTATTGTGAAGGTTAGTTTGTTCTCTTTGTTAGTCTTTAAATGTATTGAAGTGGGTATATTATATATTTCGTTTTTTGTTAGCAATAAGTGTTTGGGCTATAACGTGTGATGATCTTCTGTTGTCTTCATTTTCATCTGCCCACTTTTTCTTATTTGGTTTGATCTTTTCGTTTTTGTTGTCTTTCAGACTATAATGACGTGATTGGGAGATCGGGCATATGTCATCCTGATGTTGAAGCTCAAGGCCTCGAAATTGACCCTCGTGTAACAAAAAATTCTTCTTGTTTTTTCTTTTTAGTTTCTCTGTTTTAGTTTCATTGTTTTTTTGGGTACCATATTCACTTTTTAATCTGATGTAGGGTGTTTTCAATGACTCTTTTTCTCCTTTATTCAATGGTTATGGCCATACTCGAGAAATTGTACAAAGACCTTGTGCACCTTTCTCAACAACACTGCCCTTTGTAAGTGATCATGATCAGTCATACAATGGCCAAGGATTCTCCAATCCGGAATCACACTATAACCAACATGTTATTCCTTCAAAAATTCATTTTGCTGCTTTGCAAAATGCAATTTCTCAAACTAGTTTGGCAGTCAACATTGACCCACAAGTAGATGGCAATATGTTTGGGGCGAGACCAGGATACATGCCAGGTTCTTTTTGCAGGGGAAGCAACTTTTCTGCAAACTCTGGAGAGTTGGATTTGTTGCAGCAAGGATTTGAGGGATTTGAAAGTGGTGGATTGTGGTGGGATTGCCCAAAATCTATGAACAATAAGAGTTCCTTTGTGCATTTGTCATCATCATCTGCAATTGGAAAACCAATTGCTTCACTGGGTTTGTCTGGACTGGTTAGTTTCCTTTGCTAGAAGATCCTTTTACAGTTTGATTACTGAAAGTTAGTAACAACCTTTTATGCTTATAAGGCTCCATGACTTGCTCTTCAATTTAATTTATTACTAGTAAGTTAATGTGTTTGAAAGCAAAAAATCTTTGTGCTCTCTGATTTAGCTATGTCACTTGATCCTGTTAAAGATTCATAATCAATTCAAACGCATTTGACAGATGATTGTTTATAGGCCTTGCGTATTCTCAGGAAAATTCAGACTCTTCGATGCAAATGATGTTTAGGTTTGCAAGATCATGTAGGAAGTGGATTTTAGTGTCAGTTGAAAATATATGTTTTTCTATATCCTTGTGTATGTGTGCATATATGCGCCTGATATATGTTCATGAACGTCAAGATGCTCACACACACTTGTTGTGGATTTTGGTTCATGAACGGATTTGATACGGACAAGTATTGTTTTGTTTTCGTTTCATATACTGCAGATATTCACCGTAAATAATCAAGGGATCCTTGTCATGCAATTCAGAAACGTTTGATTACTTGTTACATTATTTACTTGGTTAAAAGAAGCACAAAGCAGCAGACATGGATCAATGTGTTTCAAATATTTTGGAATTTACGTTTGATTATAATGAAGATGATTATATATAATCAAACAATAATCCTTGCAGGCCTCTCAACAAAAGGATTCATTTTATGGTTTTGGATCACATTTAGACTCTCGCTATAAGAGCTACACTCGAAATCCAATTGATGGAAGCCCTAGATATGAGGTGGAGTCCTCTTCAACTAGAGGAACTGATGGGCAGAACTGGCCCTCACTCGATGAAGCAAGGCAACAGCGTAGGTGCAGTGGCTTTTTATGCAATTGCGCAAATTCATTGGATACCATAGGAGAGTGGAATAGGGGACCTAGGGCACTGAAACCAAGAACTCAGACAATGGCAAATAGGTCAGATGTCGATGATTGTGGAGCTGCAGTTTCTCATGTTACAAAGTCTTATAATCAAGCAGAGTTTGTAACTGTGTACAAGGACGCGAAGTTCTTTGTAATAAAATCGTACAGCGAAGATAATGTTCATAAGAGCATAAAATATGGTGTTTGGGCTAGCACCCAGAACGGTAACAGGAAGTTAGATGCTGCTTACCGCGAAGCAAAGGAGAAGCATGAAACATTCCCAGTCTTTCTTCTATTTTCGGTAATCCACTATATCTACTTCTCTTAATTTTGTATAACTGAAATGTCAAATCAGTTGATGTGAGTAGACTGTTGACTGCTATAGCCTATAAGCATCAGAAATGGAGAGGATGAAATTCTTGGTAATACAGTAAATGAAGTGGCTACTTGTAGAGATGATTATTATAAGCATCATCAATGGAGAGGATTAACTTTTGGTAATACAGTAAATGAATTGGCTACTTGGTAGAGATCATTGGCATGAAATCCTCTGTTTTTTGTAAGTTATGTTTTAAATAGGCATAAAATGTCGTTTTGGGTAGAAACAAGGTTAAAACAGACTTATGGGAACAGAGATCTAAACCCGAGATCATTATGTTTATTCGATACTTGATTGAGAATGTAGTCATCTTTATTTTCTTTTCCCCTGAGAGCTGAGTGCCGAGTGCCGGACTTCTTCACAGGGTTAGTTTTCATGCTGTAGTCGTGCATGGCCTCATGAATGCAGAAATTGCCTGGACTTGCTTTGCAATTATATCCTCAAGAGAGATAAAATGAGGAGAAGAACGAAACTAGTGTAAAGCCAATCGAAAAGGACAAAAAATGGCGTAAGCAACATTTTGAGGAAACTCCTGATCCTTAAAATATGATGGAAACTTATTGAGGAACTAGATTACTAAGTATGGTCCATGAAAGCAAAAAGCCTACCGAGATACAGACTTGTGGTTCCCCTAGTTTAGCACTTACCATATCAGAGTGATTAGTTTCCCGCACAAAAACAAGAGATTGATGGGCTTGCTGACCAACTATTTCCGGTCGTTCTAATACATTTTTAATGTTGTTTTACTAAGCATTTTCTGAATACAATGGTGTGGAAATCCTATTTATCACTTCGTTTGTGTCTCATTAAACCTTACGCAGGTGAATGCCAGTGCGCAGTTCTGCGGAGTAGCTGAGATGGTTGGACCTGTGGACTTTGACAAAAGTGTGGATTACTGGCAGCAAGATAAGTGGTCCGGACAGTTCCCTGTCAGGTGGCAGATCATTAAAGATGTACCCAACAGTCAATTTCGGCATATTGTTCTCGAAAATAATGACAAGAAGCCAGTTACTAACAGCAGAGACACTCAAGAGGTAAAAGTTCATTTCTACGCCATCATCTTTTTCCGGCACCATGAATTATGGGGACGAATAAGCAATAGCTAATTGCTGGGCTTTTTCTCTAAAAGAGTTCCTGATGTCCTGTGTTCAAATTTTGGTTCCTCTTTGCGGATTTAATGAGCTTCTTTAAATAGGTATTTCTACACTGAACTCAGATGATTAATATTTGCCTTACGGCGTTTTTTGCTTGAGTTTGCTCTAATCGGTAGCACTTCCTCTAAATTTTTGACTCAATATCTCTTTGGATGGATACTAAGTATGCTAGTATGAAGAACCTTGTATCTTGCAGTCAGTGGTATTGAAACCTGTAATATTTGTGTTTTCTTCCTTTTACTTCACTAGCTTAGATCACTCATTTGCGCATGCAGCATGTAATCCATGATACTCTAAATTTTACAGGTGGAACTAAAACAGGGTATTGAGATGTTGAACATTTTTAAAACCTATGAAAGCCATTCTTCAATCCTGGATGATTTTCTGTTCTATGAAGAAAGACAGAAAGCAATACAGGCAAAGAAGTCAAAACAGCAAAAAACCGTGCTTTCAAGTGCAGTTAAAGGACAAAATCCTGTTTCGCGGTCTACTGACTTCGTACAGAAATTGTCTAAGAGCTTTGCTGAAGCTGTTTCTTGTAATGAGAACAAGATGGTCTCACACTTAAATCAGAAGACTATTGGCGTTGATCCTGAAATACGAAGCTGACAATATCAGTGTGATAATAGAGAAACTATCTTCTAGATGCTGAGAGTGGGGATCTTTACTTGTCAATAATTCATATTCTTCGGTTCTTTTTTCTTTTACGGGACTTTTCATATGTTTATATCGGATGGAGATGATTGGGATGCCTGTAATATCAATTATCTGGTATCGGCTAAACTGATTATGGCCCCAAATTGTTTTGGAGCTGATAGCGAATGGATGGTTGTTCTCCAGTAATCTGAAGTTTCATAAGATAGGAATTCCAGTGCTACCTATGACCGGTAGGAAGCGGTTCTGGTACTCGGAAGAATACGAGTTGAACGTTATTATAGATTATACACAGAAAATAGGACGTTCTGGGATGTATGATTCTAATGAAACTCGATAACGATGCTCGCAAGATAAGCTTTGTGCATCTGTAGCAGTGAAAGGTTGTGTTGATTGTTGTCCATTTAAGCAACTCAGTTAGATGAACAGATTTTTAGGATGAATTAGCATAAGCTCTCACATCTTTTCCAGGCTTGGAAATGCGACCCAAAGTTTTATTTGCCAAGATGAACTCAGTTTTAGTTCAGGCCAGAGATGCTCACGGGCTGTGCACCCAGAAGTGTTTTCAGTTTCAATTTTCTAGCGAACAGTTTCAGGATTTGCATGCCAATGTGAAAGCTTGAAGGTTATAGCCGTCGCAACAAGTAGACTCTATCGAGAAGTCATGGTAGTAGAGATTACAGGTAGATGCAAATAAACATGTCCTTGAGAAATCAAAATGAACTGCAAACGAGACATCCCATTCGATAACTAGTAATCCAACATAGCAGGTACGTCAGGGAAGAGGGAACACATAGATAAGGATGGCCACAGCAATCACCAAAGGACCAGAAAAGAGATGTCTACGGTTGCTGCCACCGGAATCGCCACTTTTCTCTGGCGCTGCGGTTGTAGTTGTATTAGGAGCTGCTGTTGTCGAAGCATTCGTAAAAATCGCAGCATCAGGGGAGTTGGGAGGCAAGCCTAGAAGTTCTGGCAAGAAGCAAAACAACCATGTGTGAGATTCTTGTATTGAACTGTGACTGTACTAAAACGAATAGCCTTACATACATCAATCATGCTCAAGTACTTCTAAAGTTCAGTTTCCAACTTGATACACTCCGAGTGGATGATGTATATGTAACGATTCTACTCTCTTGCAAATATTGATCTTAACATTCGATGAGGTTCTCAGTTTAAGTTAGCTTGTGTAAGGAAACTTGGATCCAAGACATCTCTTAACCTGGCTTATAAATCATCATTAGTAGTAGTACACCTATTCGAAAATGATAGAACAAAACACGTTATCTATTTTCTTAATTCTTTTGGTAAACCCAGTAAGAAAAACAAGATTGGCGCATTCCACAGCACCATAAGTAGATCGATGATACCAAGTTGTAGTGAAGAACCTTATATAATGCAGAAAGGAGATCAAGAACTCAACATCATGCATCAATCTACGCTCAACAAACAACCACATAAACTAAAAGATATGAGAGTCATGAACTCACTAGGGCAGTAGCTGACAGTAGCATTTTGAAGTTGGCAAGCAGAAGGTAGCTGAAGAAGTCTAGCCTCCTGAATACCCAAACTTCTCAACTGAGAGTTTCCAGATCCACTATGAGTCTGCTGCATAATATAACACAAGCACTTGGCATCGCTTCCTTTCACTTCTTGCACAGCACTGCAACAATCCTTGGTTGGCGTATCGGCTTTCCCTGTAGCATAGTTCATGCACTTCATCACCTTCTGGAAATCATCCTGACACTCCTGGCTTAAGCTCTCCCCACTAACCACTACAAAAACCGAATTACTCCACACAAACCACAAGAGCAAGAGACAACCCCAGACCCGCCCTCCGATCATCTTCAGTGCAAGGTTACGCATTGGAAGCTTTACTATATAATAGAACAAACAATGGTTGATAGATATATGAGAAAACAAGGAGAAAGATGGAATAAGGCCGGATTATGCAATCTTGACCGTCCAAGATGGCAGCAACCGCCCACAATATTTGAGATCAACAGTGTAGATCTGAGTTGCAGATGACAAGTCAAATAGGCAGTGAGACCATTAATGAAGGTGCTTATTGAGCAGGTGGACCGTAGTAAAGTCCCATTAGTGTAACCAAGCTGTCCAGTCTACAGCCAACAGTATCTTTGCCTTTAATAAGGTTCAGCCTTAAACAAACCACGTGTCACAGAACTATCCACGTAACAGTGATGCTATGTTTTAATGCCGAATTCGAATGCATGGCCTTGATTGTCCCGCCTCCATTCTGAATCGTCCGATTCTCACTTAGTATTGTGATATCCGTTCAACTGGTTTCTTCCTACTAATGGAGTAGTAAATGATAACCTATCTTTTGTAATTTTAATGAAAAACGCTTTTCGATAAACCTACCCAAAGACAAACGCGTAATAAAAAGAGATATTGTAGAAGTTACCAAAATATCATAAGATGGGTTACTCTTACTCACGTGTATAAGAAGAACTTTGAATGTGTTTGATTGGAAGTGGAAATAGGTTCATTTCAAAATTGAATTGAATTTTAAATAAATAATTAAAATATATTATCTATATCTAATAATTTATTTACTGACACTTAAAAATAGTAATTACTATTCTTTAAAAACTTTGTTAATATTAATTCAAAAGGCAGAGATTTTTTATTTAATTTCACTTTTGTAATTCCTGTTGTTATTTTCTGTTCATGTTTTTTCAAATAAAAACAAAAATTTGGGATCTTGAAGTTGGTGACTTTTACAATATGGAAGGCACGATAGAGGTCATACATAAAGCCGAGAGGAGAAAAGTCAGAAATGATGTAAGGCTATATTTGGTTGGAGATAAAGTTTTTAATAGAATTGAATAAATTTGAATGACTTATAATAAAATGTAATGTAATATTAAAACATTGTTATTTTGGAGGGATGGAAGAGTTCGTAATGTAATATAATGAAGTGTTGTTTAGAAGAAGGGCCTATAATATAATTTAGTAAAAGTTGTTTATCATTTTACATTCAACTTTAAACTTTTCAAATCGGATGTTTATCATTTTTATTGTTTATGATGAAATGAAATGTAATATGAAACCTTCCTCTTTCATTTTATTTCATTATAAATCTTCCTTTTAGACGAATAATATTACATTTTATTTTGTGAAATTTGTAATGGGCCTATGGGTTCACACGAGAAGGAAAGTTAGATCACACACAAGTTCAAGTGGGATTTTATTTTAAAATCAATTGGTCATAGATGGAGTAGTCCACTAGGCTTATATGTTAGCCTTTTTTCCTCTCTTTTTTCAATATAAAACACTTACATATGAGTATTATCAACACATTTCATTCTATCAATAAGCTTCTAACCAAACATAGCCTAGACGATACTACACAATATGGTCTCCTTTGGTTGAACGAAAGAGAGCTCAAAAATATCCAGGAGAAAAGGTGTGTGGAGACATTTTGAATTACTTCCAAGCTCACTGGGAGAGGATGGAGATGGCAATAGAGAAGGGAGAATGATGACGACGGGGAAAATAAAAACTGGGCATAATTACTCCATTTTTTAGGCTTTCCCCAATTTGCAGTTGTTCAAAAACTTTCGGTTTAAGGCTTATAAAGGGATATAGAAAAGACTAAAAGACTCGAGGTCTTCACTGAGAGCATCCTACTCTCTCATTAAAAAATAATAAGTAATATCATACTAGTATTAATTGTATCATTTAATTGACAGATGTTAACTCCTCAATTTTTCATTTAATTAAAATTTATTTTACATTTTTTAAAAATATTAAAATTTAAATTGAATGCTTTAAAATATTAAGATTTAAGTTATATTTTGACATAAATATTAACTAGGCGTTTGGTTTGAGTACGAGGTTGGTTATAGATATGAATATAATAGTAGAAGGAGATAGGGATGGGTATGAAAAATAAAAAAATGATGTTTGATTTGTAACTTGAGTTTCTCTATTAATACCGATAACATTGTTTGGTTTGTTACATTAATGGAAATGAAAGATAATATAATACCATTTTTGCCCTCAATAATACTAAATAAATTTAAGAACGTCTTTATACAATTGTTAAATTGTAAAATCAAATAAAAGTAATTATTCTCTTTATCCAAAGGTTAAGGCTTTATCAAAATAAAAAAGGCACGACTTTTATGAAGAAATAGACGTTGGATAAAAATGAAAGGTTTGCATCTTTATACGAAGGTTAACAACTGTAAAAAGTGCTTCTGTTTCATTGTTTTTGAAAGTCATTAAGAACTTTACAAAACAAATAAACAAACACTAATGTAGAAGACGATTCGCTATGTGTTTTTCCTTTTCTTTTTTTAAGAGTTAAAACCATATACGAAAAATCAAATTAAATCACAAAACAATTATAAGGGGAAAAAAGGAGCAGATTGGTTTTATGATTCTCGTTCAATATATAACCATATGCACTTTTACATCATCAAACCATATAGCAGATTGGTTATTCTATTGATTAAATCATAAAACCAGAATATATAAGAAAAAAAAGGAGCAAAAATTTCATTTACAATGAGATGAAACCAGGTTCTATCCAGTTCCTTTAACTTCAAATTAAAACGAGGGATTTTAGAAAATATACCTGGAGGCGCAGAACAAAAAATTCCTTTGTTGATGAGACGCGATAAGGCAGGATGAGAGATCGTAAGAAATTGAGAGGCGATAAGGAAGTAAAGAGGATGATAGGGCAAAGGCTGTGGATAAAAGAGTAAAAAATAAACGTGATAAAAACTTAGATTGGAATGAAAACTCGATATCCACCCCCCTTAGTGGGTTTAGTAGATTCCCAAATTTAATGGAATAAATTCATTATCCTAGAATTAAAAACCCCAAAGCAAACACTGTTTTTTACAATTATTTCATTCCTTTGTTCTTAAACCCTCAAACCAAACACTCCCTAAGATTGAAAATATACTTTTTAATGGACTCTAATATTTTTAAAATATTCACTTTGAAATGATGGAACTATGTTGACACAAATATATTATTTTTAATATCTAACTGAGTCCTACAGCGGTATGTGAAAGTTACAATCATGTACTAGAAGCAACGTCACATAATTATAAGAGGTCCGGCATTTTAAGATTTAAATTAAATATTTAAAAATATTAAAATTTAATTTTAACGTTTTAAAATATTATAATATAATTTATATTTTAATAAAAATATTAGGATTAAAAATTCACATTTTGCCTTCTTTCTTTAGTTTATATATCAATTTATATGGTGAAAATATTAGGTTAGAAATGTTCTTTTTGCCTTTTTTTTTTTGTTTACGTGTCAATTCAATTTCTTTGTACATTCTTATAATACGAAGAAAATAATGGAAATAGGTGATCTGATCTCAATTTAAGGGAACAAATCATATGTTCTCATTATTCTGTTCTTATCTTGCTTTATGATCATCCATTCATTTATTTTTTGTAGGTCTCATTTATTGAATAGATAGATGTTGTTGAATAAAATAACGAGAACAGGTGATCTGAACATTTTAAAATTATTTGAATTTAATCATAAATTGACGAAAATTGAGTCAAGTTAATACTAGAGTTTAAATTAATTTTAATTAATATAATAAAATGTAATTTAATGTTAACTCTAAACAATCTTAATTAAACCTAAAGTAATTAACATTCTCCTCTCTTTTTTTAATTTTTTTTGCATGCTTCGACCACAACGCTGACGACCGATCACCCTCACAATCTCTCAAACCCCAATTTATAGGAGTTAATTGAGATACTGGATGGAGCTCCTCCTGTAATTCCCAGTTCAAAAAATGGCTTCAAAAGCTCGTAAAGGACAACACCAACTATATTTCTCTTCTTGAACTTCTTGTTTTCATTCCTTTAATCGATAATGTCCTCTAGCTCCTTCAATTTTTCACTAAACTTTCCAAAAGCACCTTGTATGAATGGATTCTCCAACTATGGTGTTCCTGATTCTCCAACTACGGTCAGGGACGAATTCAGAAATTATTTTGAGAGGGGAAAAAATATTTAAAGTACTCTTATATTACTAAAAAAGATACAAATATTTGTATATTTGATAAACAAAAAAGATAGCAATATAAGCAAAAAGCTGCATCTTTTGTAACACTATACTCCAACCAATTGGCTTATTCTTTAAACCAAGATGGAACAAATCTACGATAAATATTTTCAAATTTTCTTTGTGAAAAATCATGCTCTCAAAAGGTTGACATGGACCTTTTTGCAAATAAGCTCTTCGTATTCTATCATGGTCATTAGGATGATAGTATGAAATTTTTTTCCGCAATCCTAGATCAGACTGAAGATCATCTAAATTGACTTCTAAATGAGGATGTTTTAAAGGGTTGGGGCTAAAATCCTTATTTTTAAGAGGCTTTTTGAGAAATTTGTCCATAACTGAAATCAAAGTTAAGTAATTAGGGACAAATTGAATACAAAATAAATAAAAAATTATCTATTCACAAAAAAATAAACTAATTAAAACTATTTGAAAAATACCTGACACATATGCATATTTATGAAATATACAAACAAAAAGTAAAAATTTCATATATACTACGACTGGACTTGATATGGAAAAGGATGTACTATACTACTTGGAAACTTTAAACCAATCATCTATTAGCAATAATAATCTATCTTTGTAAATTTTATCATCATTAAAAAGGGATGTCAATTTGTTTCGTCATTTCCACTGGGTCGTCCATTGTTCACACCTTTAAATTTAATGATCATGTTTCCTTCACTTTCTAAAGGGATGGACGTAATGAATTTTCATTTAAAAAATCCTTCCTAGTTTCAGAAAGATTTTCACAATACTACGTATACTTACACAAGTCTTTAACACTTTAAACTAGATATAATGGCTAGTTCAAGGTAACCCAAGTAAGCCTACCACATAAGACGCAGCAGATATAAAAACATTACGTTCAGGATTCCAAAAACAACATATTATATTACCGTTTAGTTATATAGGGTAATTTCCATTCATCTCTTTGTAGTTAAAAAAGACCTTTGACTTTACTAGCACCAACCTAAACGTCTCTTTTTAAATGAATCACATGATGATCATTACCACTTCACACCATACCAAATACATCACTAGTGCTGTGTACTATCCCTATTATCATTTTTACAACTTTATATGCTACGATTTTTCGTCTACAATGAAAAATCTTATCTTGCGTATTTACTAAAAGTCTAAAATAATGTAAAGATTAAAATTGTACCAACTCTATTACAATTTACAAGAACCCATCTCTAAATTATACGTACTACACATTATTTCAAAGAAAAGTAGTAGGAATTTACCTATCAGCAGTAGAACGAGGTGGGGTCTGTGGGGGAATCCTTTCCACAATTGCGTTCAATATAGATTATTATTTTTCGCTTTGGGTGTGGTAGTCCTTGTGGAGTTAAGAGAAGAATAAGTCAAAAAGACAAAAAAATAGTGTGATAAAGAAGCCAAAAGGATAGAAAATCTGAATAAAAAAAAATCAATTAAGCATGTAGTTTTTATATCTATATTTGTAGGCTTTCATTTAAAAAAGTTATGGGCCCAAATAATAGTAATCTTAATAAAAATAGATGGGCTCAGATTTTATTTTTTATTTGATATCTTAATATATCTATACTTTTTATGATTATTATTTTGTTGCCAATTAAATTAATTGGGTAAAATTTTATTTTATTTATAGAATTAAAATTTAAAATAATAATTTAAAATAAAATTTTTTTAGATTCAGTGGGGACAAGTGCCCCCACTTGCCCCCACTATGGCTCCATCCATGACTACGGTGGTCCTATGTCTTGATCAAGATACTCCTTGTTTAGAGAGTGGTTACAGAGAACATTGAGAACCATCGTGAAATTTGTGTTTGGAATATTGTCAAAAGTGCAAATTTTGGCTTTTGCAAAATTAACTTCCAAGACTTCTGATGCTCTAGATGGGAGAAAGAAGTTAGGAATTTGTTGGCCTAACGTTAGAACATGAAGAAAAAAACAGAAAGGAGGAAAAAATATAAAATATTGAGAGAGGGAGAGAGAAGACAAAGGAGTTGTTGGAAATAACTTTTTTGTACCCCTTTCTTGTATTCATTCTTATATTTATAATAAGTCTATGACAACCTTAACAAAGTTCCTATTTTTGCCGCAATAGCATATTCACTCAATTATTACACCTTTCACGCCTTTTAGGAGACAAGATAATCATTGTAATTTAATGACATTTTTCTGATCTTAGTACTTCTGCTTTGTGAAATCGACTGGGACTGATTTGATTTGCTAGCAATTGAATTCTGGCTTGCAACATTACTACCCCTTTAAAAGATACCTTGTCCTCAAGGTCAAAGTTAGGAAAATCCTGCTGGAATTAATGTAGAGTTTCCCAGGTAGCATCAGAAGGTGGTTGGTTCTCCTATTGGACCAAAATTTGAGGACAAAGTTGGCCTTGTTGTATAATCTTGCGATACCTAAACACTACAACAAGTTTAAAAACATGTTGTGAATTAACAAATTGTAGTGGTAAGGGAATAAGTTGTCATGACAGATCACTAACACATTTCTTCAAATTAGATACACGAAACACGTCATGTATTGGAGCTGGAGGGGGCAGAGCTAGCCGATATGCAACTTGACCAATTCGCTCAGTGATGTGGAATGGACCAAAGAATTGCTTGGAGAGCTTGTTGAATTGACGGTAAGCTATAGAGGATTGGCGATAGGGTTGCAATTTAAGAAATACCTAATCATTCACCAAAAAGAAACATCATTTCTTTTACAATCGAATTGATTTTTCATGCGAATCTGAGTATGCTGTAGGTCGGCCCGGAGAGTGTTTAACACATCAGCTCATGACTTCAACACGTCTTCAACAGCATCAATCATAGTGGAGGAGCTCATATAGTCCAAAAGTGTTCGTGGGGGAATGCCCAAATACAGCCTCAAATGAAGTCATTTTAATGGCAGAGTGCTATAAAGTGTTGCAATGCTACTCAGCCCATGGCAAAAACCGAAACCATTGCTTGGGATGGTCCGAAGCGAAGCAACACAAATAATCTTCCAAGCAGCAATTGAGTACCTTGGTTTGCCAATCGATTTGGGGGTGATAAGCGCTACTGGTTGCAAGAACAGTTCCCTACAGTTTGAACAATTCTCTCCAAAAAGAGCTCATGAAGATAGGGTCCTTATTTGAGACAATGTTGGTTGGGAAACCATAGAGGCACACTATATCTCGAATGAATATCTCAGTAACTTGTGGAGCTGAAAAATGTGCTCATAGGGCAGAGAAATGGGCATGCTTAGAGAGTCTATCCACTGCTACCAAAACTGTGGTTTTACCAGCAGAGAAGGGCAGGTGAGTCATAAAATCCATGGACAACGAATCCCATATCTTTCCGAGAATGGGGAGTGGCTGGAGTAGGCCTTGTGGCACTTTGTTGAATGGTTTAACTGTCTGGCAAACTTGACATTTTACCACATATTTCCTAATACTTTACCTCATCTTTGGCCAATCAAAAATGCTAGCAATGAGAGCAAGTGTTTGTTGCATTTCGACGTGTCCTTCGATGGGTGAGTTCTGGAATTCATGCAAGATTAAGGGTTGAAATGCAGATTCTAGAGGTATGAGAACTATGCCTTTGTACCAAACTAGTCCATCCTTCATGATGTGCTGCGGAAAATCAACAGGGGGATCTTGAATAGAAGAAATGAGTTAGGTAAAAGCTTTATGAGTCTTGTAAAATTCTTGTAAAGCATCCCAAATAGCAATCATTGGCTTAGAAACTATTTGGAGGGCAAGGAGAGTGTTGTGGGAAACTCTAGACAATGCATCAGCTGGTTTATTCTCATCTCCAGGTTTATATGCAATATCGAAATCATACCTATGAAGTTTGGTGAGCCATTTTTTTGTTTTGGTGTTTGAATAACCTAATTGTGGAGAGCACGCAGACTTTGGTGATCGGCTTGGACTGTGAATCCCCTCCCAAGAAGGTACTATCACCATCATTGAATGGATTTAGTTATTGCAATCATTTCTCGACAATATGTGGAAGATTTTTGAAGTCGTGGTGGTAATTCCTTACTGAAAAATGCTATCGGATGTCCATTTTGTGATAAAATTGCTCCAATCGCTTAACCAGAAGCATTCGTTTGTAGCACAAAAGGCTTATCGAAATTCGGAAGGGCCAATACTGGCGTGTTGGACAGGGCCCTCTTCAAAAATTCAAATGCTGTGGTGACCTCCATATTCCATACAAAAGTTGTGTCAAAGAAGCAGCGATGGTGGAACACCTTGCTACGAACCTTCGATAGTACCCTGTAACTGAAATCTTGTGGCCAAGATAACCTAATTCGATACAACCAAATTTGCATTTAGAGAGCTTTGCAAATAAAGAGTTGTTCTATAAGATAGTGAATACGGACTCCAAATGTTGCAAATACTTCTCCCAGTTGGGGTTATACACCAGGATGTTGTCAAATAATACAAGGACATGTCATCGTAGATTCTCCCAAAAAATTGAGTTCATTAATGCTTGGAACGTGGAGGAAGCATTGCCGAGTCCAAATGGCATGACAATGAACTCCTAATGACCTTCGTGTGTTCAAAATGTTGTCTTCTCAATGTCGGGTGGGTGAATTCGAACTTGGTGATAACCTGCACGAAGGTCAAATTTAGAGAATACAGAAGCTCCGTGGAGTTCATCTAAAAGCTCTTCCACCATCAGAATTGGAAACCAATCCTTGACTGTTACCGTATTTAGAGCACGATAATCGACGTAGAAGCACTATGAGGCATCCTTCTTTTTGACCAAGAGTATTGGGGAAGAGAAGGGGCTTATACTGGGAAGGATTATACCATCCTTTAACATTCTTCAACTAGTTTTTTGTACTTAGATTTCTGAAAATGGGGGTAGCAATATGGTCTTACGTTGATTGGTGGGGTCTTAGGCAAGAGAGGAATGCAATGATCCAAGAATCTATGAGGTGGTAACCCAGTGGGAGTAGAGAATTTTTTTTGGAATTTGGTAAAAAGGGTGTTAAGGGCGTCGAGAAAAGGTTAAAGGGCATAGCTCTGGTCACTGGTTTAGGGGAGGAGTGAATTGAGTCGATGGAGAGATGATAAAATTGGGTCATTGCTTGAGTGTTGTTGTAACGTTTGAGTGGCTGTAGAGATATGTGGGTTAGGTTTGTTTGCCGTAACCCACTTAACTGGATCTTAAAACCTTGATGTTCAAACTCCATCCATAAAGAGTTATAATCAAACAAAATGGGCCCCAATTCAGAGACTCACTAAACCCCTAGAACAAGGTCTGTTCCATAAATGGGTAGGAGTAGTAAATCGATGGTAAACACCGCCTGTCCCTGATAGATTGTTGTTTGTCGACAAGTACCGATCACTTTGAGATGAGGTGAGGCTTGGATAGGTAGTCCCAAATGAGTGGCTAATCGAGTTTAGATGAAGTTATTTGTTGATCCCCCATCGATCAAGAAAATGATTGGGTGACCAGCGATAGAACTCTCTAATTTCAGGGTGGAGGGAACTAGTTTTCCCATGAATGCTTGGAACAAAATCTGAGGTGGTATGTCAAGGCCACCGATAGAGTTCCCCATATCAACATCATTGTTTGCTTCACTTGCATCCCCTTCCGCTGTGATTAAGTCCTTTTCAGCAGTGAGATAGAGAAATTGAGGTGGCTTGCACCGATGTCCAGAGACGAATTTCTCATTGCAATTAAAGCATATACCCTTTTCTTGTCTAGTTTCCATTTCAGCTGGAGTGAGTATCTTGATGGATAAGGTAGTGTGTTTGAGTTTTTGGGTTGTTTAGTTGGGTGTCATGTTTGGGCTTTGAGGTGGTGAGGAAGTATAGGAGAATGGGGTAAGAAGGGGTTGTGTTTTAGTACGGGTGGTTCAAGGCAGAGAAGCCTTTGTTGCATTACACTTGTTCTCCACAAACTTAGCCATGCCCATGGCTTCACTGAGAGTTTGTGGTTTCAGGAGGCAGAGCTTTCGTTAGATGTCATCTCTAAGACCCGAAATAAAGCAGTTGAGCAAGTTGGAGTGACTCAATCTTATTCTTCGAGTCAACACGACCTCAAATTTAGCAAGGTAATCTGCCGCGGTGGTTATTTGCTTCAACTTGTAAAGTTGTGCTTTATGGTTTATAAATTTCGATGGCCCAAATCTGAGATCAAGTTGTTGAGTGAATGCCTCCCAAGTCGTCAACTGAGAAGTGGAATGCATCCATTGATACCATTGCAAAGCTGTGCTCGTCATATAAAACGCAGCAATGGTGAGTTTCTGTTCAGAGGGGGTGTTGTGATATGCAAAGAAGCATTCAATCTAGAATAACCAACCTTAAACATTGTCACCATTGAATAGAGGAATTTCAAGTTTAGGTAATCTGGGTATGTAGGTGTGGGTTGGATTGGAGGGTAGTGCAGTTACATGTATAGAAGGAGATTGGGCTGTGATGTGAGAAGAAAAGGAAGTGGCAGGGTGTTTGGGAGGGGAAGTAAAGGTGGTTGTGAGCTGGGTGTGCTCCTGTTAGAGAGCTTGCCCAATATGTCATGGAGGACGATGGTATGGATAGATATGAAAGTGTTGAGCTTGTCAAGAGACTCATTGTGTTGATGCTGCAGTTTCTCTAAATTAGAAGTGTGTTCAGTAATCACAATCAATTGTTGATAGTATTGGTCGATGAGCTTGGTCCTCAACAGCCTTGGAGCATGTGACCATTCCTTCTATAGTCATAGCTCTCTCAATGAAAGCACTAAATGATGCTAGCGATTTCTAGATGGGTGAAAGAAGTCAGGACTTTGTTGGCCTGACATTAGAAGATGAAGAAAAAAATAGAAAAGGAGGAAAAAAGATATAAAAGATTGAGAGAGAGAGAGAGAGAAGACAAAGGAGTTGTTGGAAATAACTTTTTCGTACCCCTTTCTTGTATTCATTCTTATATTTATAATAAGTCTGTAAAAACCTTAACAAAGTTCCTATTTTTGCCGCAACAACATATTCACTCAATCATTACACCTTTCACACCTTTTAGGCGACAAGATAATCATTGTATTTTAACGATATTTTTCTGATCCTAGTACTTCTACTTTGTGAAATCAACTAGGATTGATCTAGGTTGCTAGCAATTAAATTCTAGCCTGCAACAACTTCTCAATAGAATCTTCAGAGAAAGGAAAGATGTTAGAAGCGACACCTTTGCCACTATCGTCAACGTTGATGAGATGGCTCTTTGGTGGTTATATCTTCACCATGAATGAGGACAATCTTGAGATCTAAGAAACACCTTTGTTTATTTTCACTATTGCTAACTTAGTTCATTAGTGTCTGCCTGTATACACACATCTATAGATATAAAGAGAGAGAAGAGAAGAGAATAGTGGAGAGAAATCGAAGACTGGGGGAAGTTCGAGCTATGGGAAAGCCATTGTATCCAGAGCTACTTTAGTTGTTGGGATTGAGATTACAACTGGGGATAAGGTAATGGTGGCTAGGTCGTTGGTGATGGTGGTCGGAGCAGGAGAGAAGAAAAAAGGGGACAATGTTAATTAATTTAATTTTAATTAAAATTATTTAGAGTTAATTTTTAATTAGAGATTGTTATCTTAACGAGGGATTGTTATGATTCTTTAGGATTTGTTAAAATTAATTAAAACTGTTTAGTGGATTTTTTCTAGATTGAGGTTGTTATTCTTGTTGTAGCATTATAAAATATTAAGCATGTTATTTACTATTATGAAAATGACATTTATTTTTCAAAGTTGTTTTTGGTGAACAAAGGAAAGAAAATAATTTGGAACTAAAGGAAATTAACCTAGCTTACAACCTCGGGGGAATTCAACCCCCCATGCATCAGCTTGCAATGCCAAGACTAAAGATGCTGCTGTCATTCTCAAAACTTCATAATCCACCTCCAAGTCATAACCCATCTTAGATATCACATCTGCATAAAAATTGTCTTTATGTAATGTATGATGGAAATTGCATTCCTAGTCTTGACCATTTAGTACTCTGAGGTCTGCGATCAAGGCTCCTAAAAAGTGGAAAGAGATATTTGCAGAATTGATCAACTCTCAAACAACCTTTGCATCAGTTTCACAAATAAGCTTGGGAAAACCCTCATCCTAAGCTAGAACCAAACCCCTCCGTAAAACATGTAGTTTCGCTGCTATATTGGAACAAATTCTGAGATGTGCAGTGAAGCCCACTAACCATTTACCAGAAGCATCACGTAGCAGTCCACCGGCACCTGTAATACCTAGATTACCACGTGATGCCCCATTCCTTTGAAGCTTGACCATATCAACTGCAGAGGGCAGCCATCGAATCTGCTTGCTATGCAGTAAGACCTTGGATTGGATGTACGGGCCCTTGTATGAAAAATCTCACGACTAGTCAAAATAATATTTTGAACAATACCAGCCCCTAAATCATTAGGCTCATCAATTTGAAAGACCGCTCTATAATGACTAGTCCATATTCTCCAAGCTGCAGTTGCCAACAAAACCACCTCCTGTGTCTCTCGTGTCTTCACATCTAAGATATTTTTCAAAGTATTAAGTTTATTAATTTGATACAAATTATTTATAATAATTAATAATACATTATTTCAAATAAAATATGGATAAAGATTCATACATTAAATATAAAATTAGATAATTATATTCATAAAAAGTAATTATATATCACATATTGGCCCAATCATGATGATTAGAACATCTTTTTTTTCACGAAGAAGAAGTTGATGGCCCTCCAATTCATTCTGTCAACCATGACAGACGAAAAGTATATGATAGCCACATTAATGGCCATTTCATCTGGGACAAAGATCCATCTATGTGCAATTTTGATTGTGATTGTTGGATGAATGTTGATTTTGATAGTGATGATGAGGTTTACATCCCTCGACGACGAGAAGAACCCAATCAAAGGTCAAAATCTTCATGTAAACCAGAACATAAAACTCGAAAATCTTCCATAATAAATGTGGACGATTGAATTGGTCATGACTTTTCTGGACAATACTGTAAAAGTTGATCTCTGATATCTTCATATCCAGAAGGAACATCTTATAATTCAAAGATGTTGCAATCTTTAGTGTATTTCATATTTCAACATCAAACTTCATGATCCGACACTATCCACGAGGCTAAAAGTATAAATCCAAATTGCTATAGCAGATCAAGACCCTACAACATCAACTTTAATCTAGACAGAAAGAACGTTAAACTTGAATGTATAAAATTTAAAAAGACACAATCAAATTTTAATTTTAAAATATTTTTATTATTTTAATTCACAAAAATATCATTTTAAATTAAAATTTTTAAAATTTATTTTTGTTAGACATAATTTGTAATTTTAAGAAAAATATTATTTAATTAATCGTGCCTTTAAATTACTTTAAAATAAATTATTAAGTAATTAATTGTTACTTAATTAATCAAATTTATGTTGTTATTTAATTCACATGAGTAATTAATTTTGTTAAAATAATTTGATAACACTTAATAAAATAATTTATAATTTATAATTTCTTAAATGAATAAACATAAAAAGTATTTTGTATCTTCAATCAATTTTAAATACGTCAATAATGTCAATGATCCACGTTTCCTTAAGCTATAGTGGGTTATGGCCCAAACATTTGTACCAGAAGTGTAGGGCTCCAAAGCCCTGGTCTGCAGTGAGATGCATACCATCGTCGTGTTACGATGTCACAGACACTTCTGAGTTCTGAGCCGAGAGATGGTCCCTAGTTTATCACCCGAAGACGGACACAAGGTCACATTAACGTGCTGGGTTCCACCTTCCACGATAGGATTCATGAAAAATTGAAAAAGGGTTTTTAAGTGATTCCCGATAGAAAAGTCATCCCTTTCTACTTCAATGTAATATTAAAATGATAGATGTTTACAAGTTATAATCAAGAAGGGGACCTTTTCGCGGAAGAAAATAGATAAAGGCAGTAAGTAATGTAGATGGTTACACCTTAACCAAAACAATAATAATAATACAATGGGTGATTTTGTTACCTAACCTATACCTACTGCAATTAAATTATAATTGATCTGATTTTAATAAATTATTTAAGACATATAAGCAGTTGAGTATTTAATCGTCAAATCAAATTCTATAATTTGTTTAATTACGGGTATAATTTGCACACAAAAGAGTGGTTACTGAACATCTGCATTGACTTAGACGCCTTCATATCTAACGTCCCTGTCTTATTGTAAGCTAATTTCAGATAAATAATGTTTGGACAGAGTTTTGGAACTCTAGTTGCCAAATTAATTATACCTTGATTCATTAAAATATGTCTCACCAGGATTTTAAATTGATTCTAATACCATGAAGGCAACACTTCGCCAGACGAGAATGTCACTACCATTTCTTGTAATGTAAGCCAAAATATTAAAGCGGAGATGCTTTAGAAGTTTAGGTTTCAAGATAAGCTACTATCTTGCAGAGTCCAACGAAATCTATCCACCTTGCCCTTAATACGCAACTCATTGTATTCACAGGAAAAATGCGCAAGTTCCTACCAAATCCGTTGTTTCCAATCTAGACGAGAAAGAAACGAGACACTCTCGTCCTTGTGAGGAGACAAAGAGAAGTATATATTTTGACCAATAGCGCATTTTGATCCTCAATATTTATAATAAAACACAACTTAAACCTAATATTTTAAAACGTTTAAATTTAATCATAAAATTTTTAAAACATTCATAATAAACCACGGAAAATTTTAAATATTATGTCAGTATATATATATAGATATTTAAATAGAAAGTGGATTCTACTGTCCCGTAATAATGGGGTGTATGATCTCACTTGCCATGTGACAAAGTGGGACTTACCGATATACACTTTAGATAGTAGATCCCACTTGCTATGTGATAGTAAGGTCCACCTTTTATTTTAAAATAAAAAAATAATGCAAAGTCACTTATGAGAAGTTATCACTGTTAAATTTTTCATTCATTTATGGTCTATTTTAAATGTTTTGAAAATATTGAAGTTTAATTTGAATGCTTCAGAACGTTAGAATCTGTTCTGTATTTTCTTGTAAACGTTGACGTTTAAAATTTGCATCCTTTGGGAAAATATTATGGACATATATTGAGAATCTTTATGAACTTCTCATAGCTGATGGAAAGGAACATTTGTTCCTTTCAAAAAAAACCTAAACAAAATTGCACCCATTATACCCTTTATTCATGTTGCTACTTCTACACCTATCTCATGCATGACGAAGTGACCTTACGAGGAAGAATTTTCTCCCATGAAGAGATCAAAAAATGACATTAATAGTGTTATTTTCAACCCTTACATGCGTGCTATACGAATTACTTCTCATGGTACTCTTGTTTCAAATCGCATTGATGAAGTACTCAATTGGCAAACCAATAATTTTGTTTCTCAAAATAAAGTTCTTTCCTGAATTGACGCTAAGCTTCATGGTCCAAAATGTTGAGTATTAATGTATCTTCTTATATCAACATCAAGTTTAACCATTTGATCAATGGAAGTGCAATCCTCACAATTACTCTTGATTTTAACGTCAGACTAGATGATCCCACCTTGTCTGAAAGGCTACAGGTCCAAGTTTAAATTATTGGAGCAGAGCAAGATCTTCCAACAATTATGGCCACCTTACACCATCAAGGTATTAGGGCTTCATACCGAGCTTAAGGTTTCATTCTTAATATAAACTATATAGATCATGTACTTAATTATGTCGTACCAGGGAGATGGATGTTTACGAGATTAATGTAATTCTCGATAGACTAAATTTGATGATGATATTACCTATGTTTTGTTGCTAACAAAATAAAATAATAAATTTTAGTATTATTTTTTCTAATTGTTCAATTTTAAGTTTTACTAAGAAAATGAAATAAAAATAACTTAATTTTGAACGTGGTAAAAGTATCTAATTGTACAAGTATACGTTTATTTTCTCAAATTCTCAATTTTATCTTAAGTATCAAAACGCAGCTTTAATACAACATCAAAACAAAGGATGTATGTATTATTTATATGATGAATGAAACATTTGCATTGATTTTGCATGTCCGCCCGCACTTAAGCTCCATATAGAACCCTAATATCTCGAGAGTGTGTTTGGTAGATTAGAATCACTATTTCATTTCTGGTCTATTATTAGTAATAGGTTATTCCTTTATTTGGTTGAAGAAAACATACATAATTTATATTCCAATGGTTTACTTATTCTTTGAGTTTGGAGAATAAGTAAACTCATCTTCCCTATCTTTATCTATTCCAAATGGGGTGGGAATAAAACTAAGGACATGTTCTACAAAAATATTCTTAAAGAATCTACATAATTACTTAATAATAATAATAATAATAATAATATAGTTAGTGGAGATGAATGAATATTTTGATTTTTTTGTTAGTTATTCATTTGTCATTTCAAATTTAAGTTTTCAAACTAAACATTGACATTACACCATCATTAATTTTTTTAAAATAAACTAAATTAAATAATGTATATTCTATTCTATTCTTAAAAATCACCATTCCATTTCGTATCTATTCTAAAAGGTGAACTAAACATCCTGTGAATGTCATCGTCTTGCAACTGGCAAAGGTAGTTCCACGTGGGATATTAGGTCACATGATAGCTCCTTGAACTGAGTTCAAATTCTCTGTCTAATTTTACTCTGTCAAATCATGTCAAATAGCCAAAATGACGTCGTTTTAGCCTTTAGACATGAGTTTAGAGACTATTCAACTATGTCTAATAGTTAAAACGACGTCATTTTGAGCATTGGACAGAGTTGGACACTATAAAATTGATCAGAGGATACCCACTCCCTTGAACTTAGGTATGTCCTAGTCCAAGTTAACTGACCTATTTCATGCAACGCCACCCACTCCAAGTCGAATGCAACTTGTGATGAAACGTCAGACCACTGCTCATCCTCATCATAGATTGGGGCAAAAGATCATCTGTTCCAGATGGTTTGTTCCCACTAGGGATGACAGTGAGTTTTCAACTCGACTAATATCCGCATTACCCGACCCAAAAAATAGATATGGAGGCTAAAGAATAGATTTTAAATGGATGCTGAAAAATGGATGTGGATATGGATTTGGATATGGGTCTAGTAATAACCCGAACCGATGGATACTCATATCCTACCCGTATTTTATTAACTCTATTTTTCTATTTTTTCATATTTATGTTTAAATATAATAAAATATTAATATTTTCTGAGAAGAAACAGCTTTAAAATCTCCACTTTACTCTTCAGTCCTCACTTTTTCATCATATTTTATTTTTTTATAGGATGATAATAATTCAAATGATATGGAGGGAGTTTTGAATGTCGTAAAGTTCACACAAAGACAATTTGAAACTTTGGATATTTTAGTCTTTGTTTCAGTTCTTAATTGTGAAAAATATATGTTATCTTTGCACTAGACATTATTGTTAAGTCAAAATGACTTTACGATTAATAATTTTGATGAAGACCAAATAATAATAAAAGAAGAAAGTAAGACAAAGCGCGGAGATACTAAGACGAAGCGGAAAGCGAAAAATGAGACGGAAGAAAATGAGACGATAGAAAATAAGACGGAAGAAAAATGAGACGAAAGGGGAAAGCAGAAATGAGACGGAAGCTGAAAGCAGAAATGAGACAATAGAAAATGAGACGGAAGCGGAAAGCAAAAATGAGACGGAAGCAGAAAGCAGAAATGAGACGAATGAAACTAAGACGAAGACCCGATACCACGTCAGATGATTAATCAGTTTGAGTTAGTTACAGAACTCAACTGAATAACTGTTTCTTCAAAGATCAAGAAACAAGAAGAAAGAAGTAGTTATCAAGAAGCGGTTGAAGACGAAGACTATAAATACGAGTCAGAGTCAAAGATTGCAGAAGTTAATGAAATTTTCAAGAGCTAGAGATTCTAAAGCTAGAAATATTATTCATTGTGCTAAATTCTAGAGCTACTATTGTCTGTAACAAAGCTCGAAACATCTTTCAGTAGAAAGAAGAAAAGCAGAAAGCCTAAAGAGGCTAAGTGAGAAAAGAATACTTGCTGTAAGAGACCTGAATAGGCTCGGTGAAAAGAATACTTGTATTTTTGAGAAGTATAGTGAAATCTCAGAAAGGATTCTGAGGACTGGACGTAGCCCACGGTTTGGGGTGAACCAATATAAATCTGTTGTGTCGATTCTTACTCTCAACTCTCAACTTTTACTTTTATTATTTTGTACAAGTACTTAGAAGTGAATTGCAATACTTCATGATACGTTTATTTAATAGTTCTGAAAAAGCAAGTTTTCAAAAGAAGTTTTCAAAAAGGGGATTATATTAAAAAATGGATATATAATTCAACCCCCCTTCTTGTGCGTTTTGTATATCGAATATAAAGTCTATACTAACGTGTGGTTTACTTCAATTATGATTTGTATTATTCCAATTTTATGGTTTTTAAGACATACAAATCAAAATATTAGCTTATTATTATTAAAGTAATTTTGATTTAGAGCGTTCGCATAAATCTACTCTTTATATTTTATATTTAGAAGTTATATTTTTATGTGTTATACAACCCGATGGATATCCAAAAATATGAACAATCCAATGAATTTGGATATGGGCAGTAAATCGTAAAAACCGATAGATATAGATATGGATATAGGTAGAGTAATACCCAAACCGAACCCTACCCATTACCATCCCTAGTTCCCACCCTGTTCCGTGAGATTTTAACCACAAATTTATATAGGTCTTATATAAATTTGTAGAAGAGATTTAATAGAATATAATAAGAACTGGTTTACTGAAATAGATGATCTATTCTCGAGAAAAACATGGGCAAGAATTCCTCTAGGACCGTCGAAAGGGGCCCATCTCCAGGGTGGCGTCTCTACCTTGATATTAGCAATTTGAGGGCCTTGTAAAACTGAACTTTTTCAACCAATGTTAGGATATATTAATTCATAAGCATGAAAGACAACAACCATGAATCTCTAAGGTCTATTTTGGTAATTGAAGGATTGAAAGAATCAAAATTAAAAGAATATAAATAAGAATAAAAAGTTGATAATAAAATAAAAATAAATAATTATTAATTATGCATATTTAGTATGTATTCTTTAATAATAGACTTAAATGAGTTAATAGTTATGATATTATTTATTATTAAACATTATAAGTAATAATGGAAAATTTTACCTATACTTAATTATTATATGATTTATTTTGTAAATAATTAATCAAAATATTTTATATTTTATAAATAATTAATTAGACTTATTTTAATGATTTACAAAATTATTAATTTTGAAATAATTATGAATGATTTTTATGATAAGAATAGAATCATTAATGAAATAAAACAAAATAATTAATATAAAAAATTTGTAATATTTAATTTTAATAATAATATTCTCATATCATAATAATATTTTAATAATAATTTGATAATATTTTATCTTTTAATGGTATCTCACTCACTGTTTAGGAATAAAAATTCATGAATGTTTAGAATTTATTTTAATTTTATCTTCATTGTTTAATCAATTTTTTATAATCAAACAATTAAAAGTTAAGAAATAAAAGTTGCATTCTCACTTTCAAATAATATATAAAGAAACCAATTAATCTAGTTTTAAAAAAATGGTCAAGGCATAGTGCAACCCAAATACCCAACCTAAAAATTTATCTTCAAGTCTGAGGCTCTAAATCAGACTTCAAGTTCGATCGGATTTGTTGGTGCCTAAAGTCTGATAAGACCTGACCAAATCTAATTAAATATGTTTTTTAATTTAAAAATTACATGTTTTATATAAAATAAAATATAAAACTTAATTTTGCCAAGTCTAATCGTAGTTTGACTTCCCAAGTCAATAAATCCTTTTTTGAAGGTAATGACTTCAATTTCTTTTTTTTTTGGTGTGTAAAGAGAGCACAGCCCTAAAAAAATACAAACTATCTAAGATAAGTGACCCCTATTAAGTCATGAAAAAGCCACGGTTTGACTGCAGGCGGCGGATCAACAAGAAAGTGCAACCCCGGATCAAAAGAATACGCATGATGTGAAAGACAATCAGCCAC